>JAWQRJ010004725.1:0-10807 GCA_033557515.1 Diorygopyx duplodentatus
ACACCTACAATACATTTACACGGAACACTTATAAACTTTGTTATTTTAAATTCAACACTCCACACTGTTGCATTGCTTTTGAACTTAATTTTAACTTGATGATAAATACACCAGAGAATTTTTTCAAGGAAAAAAACATCTCAAAGACGGGACTCAAACCAGTGTCTTCCGCTATCCGGGCTGACGTTCTAACCACTGAACCACTCGAGACCTCTTTGAAAATTTTGTTCCTTGAAATGATCGCACCTATAGCCGGATACGTATCCATTTACATTTAATTGTAACTAAAGAAAAAATTACAATAAATGACAGCTCTCAGACAACTAAAAGAACAAACTATGAAAGAAACTGCTTTACAATGATACTTAGGACAATTAACGTGTTTAGCAAAAGTAGGAGAATATGTCCGTTTAGGGGATCATACATTAGAAGGAGCAATTTTTGTAATTCAGATATGTCACTTAGGAGAAGAAATTCCATACAGCACCAATGAATTCGCTAACAAAAAAATGTGTTCCAAATATGTACTCTCAAGTAAGACCGTTATAGGTAAACCCACTAAGTTTGCCAACTTAAAGGGTACACGCAACAGGTAGATATTCACAATCAGCAGGATACAGTGAAATCAAATTCCAAAACCCAAATTCAATCAAACAAATCAATCACAAACAATGGCAAGCCCACAAAATTATAATACAATTATACTCCTACAGGTTAGCCATATCCAAAAAACAACAAAGACATTTAATCTCCAACGGCCCAGAATTACTAATTTTGAAAGTGACGATAAATTATTTTATCACGAAGAGAAGGCTATGTATGTACTTTAGTTATCATGTGGAAAGAAATTTTTTAAAATCAATCAAAATTAAAATTAAATCAATCAGAAGTAGCCGTAGAAACCCTTCAAACTTATCATTATCAAACACAATAGAAAAAAAATGTGTGTGCACTAAAGTTATATGAAATTCAAAGGAGATATAGGGGACAATAAACTGGTTTTAAGCGTGACAAAATCGAAATTTCCGTAAAGCATTAATGCTAACCTATCAATGCTATTATAACTAAAACAAAAAAAATCATTAATCTATGCAAAGACACTATCATTAATATTAGCGACCGCTCCCTTTATAATCTCCTTCCCATCAACTCTTCAATCCCAAACCTACACTCCTTACCTAAATTACATAAAGTATAAGAAATAAGATTCTTCATATTCGTCCTATAACAGCTTATTACACCTGCCCCGTATACCCCCTAACATTGACGGCCACTTGATTGTTTGACTGTCAGTTTTAAATTTTTTTTACATTTTTACAATTTTATATTTTACTTTTATATACATTTAATTTTTTTCAGCGGTCGTAGCGTCCGCCCGGAAAGCGGGAGGAATGGGTTGGAAACCCATCTTGGAGACAATTTTTTTCTTGATATTAGTTCTTTAATTTAATTTTTACTCTGTATCTTTCCTTTTGTAGATTATGACTGTTTAAGTCGAAGCGAGTTTTATACTAAATTAGAATAAAAGCAAATAAACGAAGATTCTACAGGGTTTGTTTTTAGAGACAGGTTCCGGGCATTGCACAATTTCTTTTAAATTAGTTTGCTGTGAAAAGTATCGATTATTGTTCAATAATCCATAAATTTAATTTTATGTTTTGGAACTTTTTTAATGATTTTGCTAATACTCCCATTCATAATATTGTTGATTTTTCTGACAAATACGATGGGATTATTGGTAGCGATGAATTATATATAGAATAGGAGCAAATATATATTATAAGAATAAAGTTTTAAACAGAGGGAGTACAAAGTATGTTCAAATACCGAAGTTGAATTAAAAAAAAGCTGGACAACTCTAGTAAATCTAGTAAATTGCCAAATTAGCAATCGCCCATGTCGACAAAAAATGTTGAAATTCCGAATGCTCTGGTTGAGGTTAATAATTATGAATGCCATAATGAAATTACTAATTTCAACGAGTACACCATTCAAACAGCGTATGAACCATTAGAATTAGAAAAAGTTAATTTTAAGAACCAATACATTATCAAAATTTGAATAAACAACTAATAACAAAAATACAAAGAGAAATTTAGAGAGAATGTTAATAAAAAAATATGTATAAATTGTTTGAATAATGAGGAAAAATCCATGATTAAAAATCTTTTACATCAATACTCAGAAAGTAAACATGGCGAAAAAATTAACTTTTCACTCAAAAATAAAACATGAAATACATTTATCTGATAATGTAACGATTTATCAAACCTAAGAGGAAGCCATATTGTCAACAAACAAAACAGCAAATTAATAACTTAAAATTGCAGGAGAATAATGCGGGATTCAGCAGTTCGTCATGGACTAATCCAATAGCGTTAGTAACCAAAAAAGTAGATACCTCTAACCGAAAGAAATGGCAAATGGTAATTGATTTTAGAAGACTCAATGAGAAAATAGTAAAGGACAGGTATCCTTTACCAAATATAAAAGACATTCTAGACAAATTAGGGGTAGCTAACAATTTTTCTTGTCTCGACACTAGAGCTAGTGGCTTCCACTAAATCGAAATCAATGAGAGTGATAAATCAAAGACAACTTTTACTAACAATCAGGGTCAATTCGAATTTAATTGTATACCTTTTTGGTTTATGCAATGTCCCGGTAACGTTTTAACGTGTTATAAATAGTATTAAGGGGGTTAACAGAGGAAATATGTCACGTTTACTTCGTTGGTATAATTGTATTTAGTACATCGCTACAAGAACATAAAGTTAGATTACAACGAACTTTTGAAAGATTTAAGCAAAATAGCGTCAACAGTTCTCTCGATAAATGTGATTTTGTAAAAAAGAAATCAACTATTTACGTCATGTTATTACACATGAAGAGATAAAATTCGACCCAGCTAAAATAGAAGCCTTAAAAATTCCTTTACCTAAAACTAAACGAGAAATAGAATCTCTTATCGGACTGCTTGGTTAGATGCTATAAAGGATCTAGAATTAGATTCTAGATCTAGAATTTAACTTAATTGCATTTCTGAATAAAAAAATTGTTCTGAAATATGTAAGTTTATTGTGTTATTAACTTTCAAGGCGGTAAAAGTTAGCTCAGGTATCATCTAATCAGTTGGCATTTTTTTAATCTAAAATATACTTGACTCTATGAGAACACTTAACAAATGTTTTGTTTATAGTTCCTGCAAGCGACAGAAGATGTTCCAGCCACGGTGGAAGTTGCCAAAGTTCTTGCCCTCCAACAATTATTAGGAGAGATCTGCAGTGTTCTTCTGGTGAAAGTTGCTGTATTTGGCTCAAATGAAAGGACAGGAATCTAAAGTCTTCAGTCTTAATATTGCAAGTTATTGTCGAATAAAACGATGAAAAAGAAAATAAAAATCTTTTATTATGTAATGAGTTTCTGTATGCGCGAGCAAGTAAATAAACACTGGAAGTGGGTTCCGCTTCGAGTGCATCCACCTACATTTAATATACATTGAGACATTATAAATTTAACGGAGCAATAAAACTGCACGCGACTCTTGTAACTGAATTTTACATACTCGACACGTAATGGTCTCAACATGACCTCAATTTCTGTGACTTCATTCATGTTTATACTTATAATTGATAGTTTACAAGGTAAGATATGAGGCGATGGCGCGTTAACACCACCGTTCTAGTTTTTTAAATTTGTCAGTGAATTGCGCGATACAGTGGCATCATCGGAGGCTTCACAGAAATCATTTATCTGGCAGTAAGCACCAGGAAAAAGCAACTCATTTAACGACTGCTGGTACATCTTCAGATGACGAGGATTTTAAAATTAGCAATAGAATAGATACAGGTAAATGGTTGATATTAAATCTCTACGATTAATTTTTCACTGCCCTTTTCCTCAGGCTCACTGAATAAGACTGCTGTTAATGATAAGCTGCATATAATGCCAAGTGATAATATTAAATAAGTTTGACGACTTTATATATTAATACAATATTTCATTTGCAGTTCATAAAGAACATGCCGTAGTTACTCATGGTAAGTATACATAAATAGATAGATTTATTGTTCCTATTTATAGGAGAGAACATTAGTCAAAAACTAAGGTTACCAGATATTATTCAATAATTTTATATAATAAGTTTAATGCGGCATGTATTAAATTTACATATGGAGTATGAGTTTTGAAGTAAAGTTTATGCAACGCAGCTTAAGTAAGTGTTGCATGCGCAATTCGTATTTTACCGTAGAACGCTATGCGACATTGAAGCGCTCGAATTTTTTACAATTTTATAAGCTACGTCAAAGCTGCAAGTACCGAAACAAAATTTGACAGTCGACCTGATATTGATTTTTCTCTTTAATCTTCTTTAATGGCAACTTTTAATAACCGAACTTTTTCCCGTTTTCCCAGTGGACGTTGCTCCACAATCAGAATATTTAGTTTGATAAATGCAACTGGTTTATTAATTGCGTGATCCCCAACACTACTCGTTTCCAACTAGTTCACAATCTGCTTATGACTTTTTGTTATTGCTAATTTATTAAATTTATAAATTGATGACAATTTTGCTTGTGATTTTGATTAAAATTCTTATTTTGCCCTTGCACTTTTTTAGTGCAACATCTTAAATCTGAGTATATTTTTGTTGTTGTATCAATTATTACTTTGTAATTAATGACTATACTCAATAAAGCTTAAAATTATCACTATAGAATATTAGTTTTTCAATCTTACTATAGGTTAAATGTTATAGATTTAAAAGGTAATTTACAACATCAAATTGAAATAAAGTAAAAGTTGAATTTAACTGACGTAAAACGCTGAATTGCGTAAGCTAAAATATAATCAACAAAAAAGTACTGTCCTATTCATATGCACCCAAAGAATTAATAAAACAGTGAAGGTTACTTTGCTGAAAAACAAAGTAACTTGCTCTAACTAAAAATATTGCTGAAAAGCAATCGCTTTAAACTTTTTTGTTGCCAGATTCACCAGGTGTAGGTGTAAGTTAATGTAATTACCAATTAGGTAGAAAGCTGATGTATGATCGCAAACTGAGTGATTTAAAGTGAATGTTATTTATTTTTAGATCCGCAACTTTTATGCAAGGCCCTTCACGGACACTGCTTGTCAGACCACACGTGCCCTTATTGGAAAGCCCGTATGGATCTACCATGTTCGGATAACAAGATATGCTGTGAGAGAGTCCATGATTAATTTGTTTTGTAACATAATATGTTACAGTAAAGGTTAATTGCGGAAACGTGTGTTTTGTTAGTAGTTACACTATCGGTGAAATAATATTACTAGTCAATGTACTTATAAAATTAAAATTAACTCATTCATTTAATATTAAAATTAGCTCATTTTTTAACCCATACGGTCCTGATGGATGGTGTCAGTACTTTTGGAATACCCTATATACGTTATAGTAAATACATGGCTGTTTGCAGTACGCCTACAGATTCATTGTATAAAATTAACAGCGATGTATTAATACATACTGTAGCTACTAGAACTTAAGAAAGTAACATGAAATGGCTCACTTTTACCATTGTTCTTTGTGTTGCTTTTTGTGTATTTACAACAGCACAAGGTAAGTTCTACTTTTAAAAAGTACATATATAATTTATACGTATACTGTTTAAAATTCGAGATTTCAGCCAAATTTAATCTTGCAGGTGACGTGGAGGAAAACAATGAAAATGAGCTAACCGGAAAGAACGACACAAATTACCAAAAACGAATTAAAAATAATAAACGAGAACCATTGATGATGAAAAATGAAGAAGTTGAGATGAAGAAGATATCAGAAGCGACAACATATGTTGCGGACAACACGACAGTCAAAGGCACAATTAAAGGTAGACCAGAAAATGCAATTGTAGCAAGACGTGACAATAACGATTCTAATGCAGGTAATTGTTATGAAAATTTTTGTAAATTATTTTTAAGGAAAATTATCTTTAACGGTGATGCAAGCTCGATGGGCTGTGAACTCCACCCATTCTAGTCAAAAGGATCGATGAAGTTCAAAGCCATAGAGAATATAACTTTTGACGTATACGCTTTTAAATAGCTTCAATAGGTGCTGACGATATTAGTAGAAGGATAGATGCGGACGATATAAGTCAAGAAAGAAAGTTCGAAAACGCTGAGGTTGAATACACTGAAGGAGTTCACATACTACAGTACGATTCAATTGCGGATGAGGAGGAACAAGAAGAGGCTATGAGCAAATATATGAAGCATAAGAATACTAGAAAGGTAACCAAGAAACCTAAGAAAAGGAGGTATATACCAGAGGACAGCTGCCACAACTACGGTGGACAATGCTTGAGCAATTTAGTGTGCCCACACTGGAGGAAAAAATTTGGAAGGCGCTGTGAAAATAAAGATAAAGTATGTTGTCAAGTATGGGTGAAAAGTACAAAAAGGAATTTTGGATAGATTACAGTTGTAAAAAATATTCTGTGGGAGTCGGCACACAAATTATTGTATTTTTTTAGTGGAACAAAATAAAATCGATTTTCACCTGAACAAAGGTCGACAAAATAACTCAACGGAAAACTAATAATGAAACAATTCGGTCATATTCTACACATCATGTGCTCGTATTTTTCTTTGTATAACAAAAATTAATCCTTCGGTCTACAGCTGGCTAGAACTTTTAAGTTGCTTCTGCAAAGTTTTTGTCAAAGAAACGTTTTGGTGAATGTTTTAGATAGTAAATTCGGAAATGTATTGTTTTATCTTCTCAAGTTTGACCGAAAACAATCGATATAAAATATAAATATTAATCGAAAATGGACTTTCTAATCATACGCGTTTAATGCATTTGTGGATACAGTGAATTAATTGAGGATATTGACAATGCTAGAAAACTAATCAATCTGAACACAACAATGGTTGACGTTTCCATTAGCCAAGTTAAAATTACAGATCAGTAGACCAAATCATTCGGCGCATATGTCGCATTACGGCGTATAGGCATGGAGTGGCTTAACGCTGTTTAATTTGTCATTGGCAAAAGTGACAGGGAAATGAGCATCGAGGACGATGTAACAATAACAAATATCTCACGAAGAATTGGTTTCGTGAACAATATGAATGTAGTGGACGAATACTAAGGAAGAAAAATGTGGCATTTCTGAAAACCTTGGTTCCGAAATCTGAACCGGATTTGTGCGTTTTAACGACGTAGACTTAAGCACTTTCTATGAATGCTTACGTCGTAGTGCACTAATACAAAAGTTTATTCATTGGTGTAAGATGGTTTACTGGAAATCTAGGGCATATGAGATCAACGTATGATTATTAAATATAATAAGTCAAAACTAAACACTTATTGCTTGTTGGAAACAACTATCGAATATTATAACTCCCAAACGAAATAACTCCTACAGAAGTAATAATAATATAAATTCGAACCTACTAAATGACTTCTTTGTTGGTGTTGCTAAGGATGTTGTGCGCGAGCCCCGTGGATAATCCTATTATCCTGTGCAAAAAACTAAGAACAATTTACTATTGCAATCATTTCCATTAACCGAAGTATCTTTGAACGAAGGACGCGAATGATTTATGTTGAAAAGTGACAACAGAAGATATTTATGGTGTGTCTAACCCTTCCTTAAAGAGTAATTTAAATTGGTTCGTTTTGTCAATAACTAAATTAATCCATTTACGTTGACTACTGGACAGTTTTCTTATTTATAGAAGATTGCTTCTGTTGTGCCGATCTATAATCAGGGTGATATAGATGGTCTGGCCTGACTATCGTCCTAGCAGTATTTTACAGGCGCCCACCAAAGTTTACGAAATAGCAATCTAGAACAGAATCGTTGTAAATGTTGAAACCAATAATTCACTACACAAGAATCCATTTGGAGTTCGCGAAGGGAAGTGCACAGCAGATGCAATAGTCAAATTTGAAAACTTATGCTTAAAATCTTATGAAAAATATCAACATTGCGTATCGTTCTCCTTGATAAATTGTGGACTGTTTACACATTCGCAATTTTGACACATCAGTATTGAAATTGTTAAGGTCATATTTCTTGGGAAGGATTCAGTTGGTTCGGTGTGGCGAGTCTATATGAAATCAGCTTCCAATTAAAAGAGGGGTCCCTCAGGCATTAATCCTTGTCCCCCCTTGTTATTTCTTTGTTATTTCTTTTTTATGTTTTTTAATGACTTACTAATAGAGACCTCTATTATTTCCGGATAAAATCATGAAGCTTCTTTATCTTACCACAAAGTGCCGCTTCGCGTTATAGTTTTCTGTAGAACCTATATGTAGCAGAACTTTGCTCTTTGAATTACAGATACCGCTTTTTTTGTCATCAACGTCAAGCCTATAATTTTATAGGTTATATACTTTATTGTAAGCTAAAATAAACGATTTATACAGTCGCTTATGCTAACCTCTAACTTAGGCAACATAACCTACATGACGACATGATATCCTGAATTCTAGAATACAAATTTGGAAGTCACGATTTAATTTTTTTTTTCACGAAAACAGCACATTTTAAAGAATGCAGTGTGTAACCATTTGCATTTTAAGAATGGTTTAAAAAACATCACCATGCGTACCAAAGTTTATGAACGTACCCGTAATGGGTGTAAACCACGCATTGTTGATTAAAAAAGTTAACCTAACTTATTCTTAACTCAACTAACAATTCAGTAATATAACATTTTATAATTATTTTTATTACATTATTTTACAACTTTATTCCACTTATACAATTATATCATTATTTTAATATAAGTAATATAAATATTAATCACATAAATAATATCCACTGTTAATATAAATTTAAAAAAAATAACGTGTTGGTTCTGATTGATCTTTTCATAATGCTCATTTCGTAATACTTCTTGTCTTTCGTAATAAATTGTCTACATGACTAAATATTGCCTCAAAAAAGTAGGAAGTAGGAAAAGATAAAAATAATGGTTCGGTGATACTTGTTAATCTGACGTTAATCTGAGTTTTTACTAATCTCTTTGCAGTTCCAAAATTTGGCAGATCCACTTGCTGCAAAATTGATGTTAACTTCAAAATTCTCTTTAAGTTCAATCAATTCTTGTTGAAATGAGAAATTGATATCAACTATGTCGCTTTTAAATGGTTTTATAATCTAAGACGGGACGGGATAGAGTAAAATATTATCGGCGTTAACATCGAAAATCATCTCGATTTAAAGCAGGATATTAATAAATTAATTTTGGAGCGAAATCTAAATATAACTGATGGCATTTGAATGAGATTTACGTTTCTTCTTTGAAACTTTATTTGCACATTATTAAATAAAATATATACTTTTTTGATTCAATAAATTTTGTTGCCATAGGTTTATCCATTTCCAAAAACAACTCTATTACAGAATTAAGGATTGCAATGAAACACTGCAAACAATTACCCTTCCACAACCGATGATGAATTTCTGTATGAAGAAGTAAATTATTAATAATTTCATTATTATTTTCACATAATTGGGTAAAAAGAGGGTCATTCAAAGATTTAGCTTTAATTGTGGTTACTGTTTTAATACATAATAAAATGCACTGTGCACTTTGCGTAATAAAATGCAAAACACAATGCACTGTCAAAATGTCGGGAACTCTTTTTGTAAGAAACGCCGAACACCTCAATATAATCCTATCATTGCTGGTGCATCGTCACAAGCTGCAACACTAATATTAATTATTGGAATTTCATTTTGTTGTACAAAAATTTCAAAACAATTAAATGTACGTTGTGCATGTTCGTAACTGCTCCGCTGTAAGAAATTCCTATAGATTTTTTTTTCCATTTTGGAGCTATACTAATAGAGGGAGAGGGGGGAGGTTTTTTTTTGGGTGGAAATAACTGGATCACCCACTTTACAGTTTTGAAAAAGTGCCATTTTTTTAAATTATAAGAAAAGATATTTCAAAAGTTGCAGAGAAATTGAAATAGTATAGCATTTCATATTTAAGCTTTCGTTCAGAACATTTCTTTTTTTTTCTTTTGAATAATTCTTTCAATGTGTCTATTTATTCTGCAACATCAGATTCAATTTGCTACAATTTCGGATATGTGTAAATGTGGTTGCATAACTGATTGATTAACTAATCAAATGTCTTCTTTTGCAAAAAAAGAAATAGGTCCTAAGCGATACGATTATGTACAAATATATGTTTAATAAAATCGACCACAAATTCGTTAAGAATTCTACAAATGCGATAATACACAGGGTTTTCCATTTAAAAAACTGAAGTTGCATACCGTCTAGAGAAAATGTGACACCTTGCATATATTGAAATAACGTTATACACTAAGAGTAAATAAGCCCGTACTATTAGCACGCTATTGCCAGGCGCATGGCCGCCCCACCAT
This sequence comes from Diorygopyx duplodentatus, assembly GCA_033557515.1. Lineage (NCBI taxonomy): Eukaryota > Metazoa > Arthropoda > Insecta > Coleoptera > Scarabaeidae > Diorygopyx > Diorygopyx duplodentatus. The sequence continues at coordinate 10,397 of JAWQRJ010004725.1, forward strand.
AACTTAAGCCGCGCCCAAAGCCTTCAATACGTAGTGGGGCGTTATGGTTTGCGGTAGGTTTAGTCGGGCTTGGCCCGTCCAGGGAGTAAGTCGTATTAGCTAATGCTGTTTTACTTAATGTTTCTAAGATCTACGTAAAAACGGACATGTTAGAAATATCTCCTTTCAAATATTATGGGCATTAAATGTTGATTGCACAAAAGTAACATAAATCTATTCTTATAAAAGGATAATAAAACAATATTCTAATTTAAAATAAAATAAATTCTTAAAAACCCCATTTAAACATAAAAAAGAATACCAAATTAAAAAAATTACAACTGCGGTTCAAATAGGCCGCCCTGAGATGCCAAACAATAACCTAATCTCTCATAGAAATTCCTTCTAACATTAGAAAGCATTTCAGGTGTG
>JAWQRJ010004726.1:0-10806 GCA_033557515.1 Diorygopyx duplodentatus
TCAGGTGCAAGCTACAAAAGAATTGGAAATATTTCACTGAGAAATTGGGAACTACAAAGAACTGGAGATCACAGAATAAAACTGAAATAATATGTCTGACAAATTTTGGAAAATACAGCTTTAGCCTACAAAAATTTTGAAAGGTTGTACTTTCAATGTTTATTGCTAAAGAGGCATCTACATTGGTTCAGTCCAATGATAACCCAATCCTGGATAATAAAGAGCGAAAAAACAATCTTTTACAAGCTCTATTGGCCAAAAAATTGGTCAAAATATGATCAAAATATTGTCCAATATAATTTCAAACTTGCTACAATGAAATGGCACTCATATTTTGTACAATTTTGAATATTCTGTAGTTTGGCCAACACAGCTTCTCAAAGATTTTAGTCCAGGAGACGTTAATATTTCGTTAATATTGTATTAATATTAATTACTGTCCCCTGGTTGTATTAATACTGTGTTAATATACCACTGTTGACTTTTGGAATCTTGTTGAATGTTTTGTGGTCAACAATTCCTCTATGCACCATAGTGACATGACTGCGTTTTTGTTGAACCTTTATTCCCAGGCTTACGGGATTTAAATTCATAAAAGCGTAGGTCAAAAAATTGAAAATTGAATATTTTCTATTCACGGTGTCCCAACGAAAATTTGACCAACCATCACCACAAAAAAAAACTTTTCTCAAAAGACATAAACTGACCAAAAATTTATTTAGTTTTGGTATGCACATGAATATTGAAAAATTGCATCATTCATTAATGTTGATACAATTTGTTAATCTTTCGGTTTAACTTTAAAACATTATAAAAATTATAAGTGAATTTTGATCCTTTCAATTAAACACAATGAACTAGTCAACAAAGAAGATCAAAACAACATCTGTCAAAATGAACTCACGTATGGTGTAAAATTTTGTTGGACTAAGTGATTTCAAAATGGTTTACTTCAAAGATGCAAGAGTTGAAACTTGTAATTTATTATCGTAACAACAATTATGCCAAACACGAACATCCATGAACATTTCAAAAAAGAAATAAATCATCTAGTTTGAAATGATACTATTGAAGTGGCATTTTCCACTGGATCCCATCAGCCTATCAGAATGCCCATTAGTATCTCTCATGCTTCTTGTGTCTCCTGCTCATTCATAAAATTTTGAAGACACAAAAACTTCACCGATTAAAGCGGTACTAGTCCAAGAACTAAACGAAGATGATACAAATCAACGAATGGCAAGGTCAACAAATATCTCGGTATGTACCTATAGGATATATAGGATTATGTTGTTATTGGAGTGATGCCAATCCGTACTGGGTTCAGCCAAATTTAGGAACCGGATGTTTGTAGACCATCTTGTTGGACCAATTTTCATTGGCTATAATCTAAATAGGGTATCTTATTTGGACTTACTGGAAAACGACATATGGTTATATTTAACCAATTGATAACCGAAATTTTGGAAAGCGGTATGCGATAATATACGAATGGTTATGAAATGATCACTTGACCCTACATTTGGACTTGAAAGTAGCAAGAATGAGTTTTATATAAAAATTGATACTTTCTGATATAAAAATTGATCTGTTTTGGATTTTTTTTGTCAAAACCATTGGTAGTCGAAGCCTTTTTTGTTTGCAACGGAGTTCTAACTTTCCATTGGGATACCGTGAATGTCGAAATATTTTTATTTATTTAGGCCCGGTTGTATAAAGCATTGTTAAGTACGTCGTCAAGTTAACAATATTGTTAAGCAATCTGATTGGAGAATTCAAATCTGAAACTTCAAAATTCTCTAACCTGATTGGCTAAACTCATTGTTAACTTGATCACGAACTTAACAACGCTTTATACAATCTCGCTGTGTTGATTATCATACAATTGAATTTTGAATCGGAGATGAGCTGATTAAGCTCATAATTATTTATTTTTTTCATTTCTCAAAACCTCAGAAGCCAACATAAGGTGCTCAGAACAAGTTTCTTTTTTGAATCACAGTGCAGATATTCTTTTCACAGAATATTCTTCGCTCATATTTTCGTCTTTACCCTTAACCACAACACTTCAGAGCCACAAGATGAATGTGATCCACAACATCAATATGAAATACAAACTGCTTTCCCCACCATTAATCTGACACGTGGCTAAATTCCCCAAAGCTGAAGAAGCAACCGACGGAAGAACTCCTCCAAGCTCCAGACTCAAAACAGGTTATCCTCCCTGTTTAACCAATAAGCTTAAGCCAGTCCGTCACTAACTAACGAATTGATGAGTAGTAGTTGGATTAGGGGAGGAGGGGCCAAAGATGAGAGGACAATTCAATCCGATTGAATTGGATTTTCCGATATGACAGATACCAGAAAATCTACGGAGAGGTCTTCAAGAAGTATCCGAAGAAAATAATGAAGAGGGGACTTTTTCATTTTTCATTGAAAATTATATTAAGTAGTTCAAAAACTTAACCAAAATCGACGTGTTTTTCTTCTGGATAGGTATTACAAGTGATTTATGTGAAATAGCGAAGTGAACAGATATAATTGTCTTTATTGGAAATTCCAATCCATACTGGGTTCCACCAAATGTAGGGGATTTTTCTGAAAACCCAGAATTCCCAGTTTTTTTTTGGTGTGGGTTTAATCTGAATGTGTTGAATGTCACACAATCTAGTTTTGAATCGGAAATGGGTTGATGAAATGTATTTAACTCTTCAATTTTTTTTCTGAAGTGAATTATGATATCACAGAATATTCTTCGCTCAAATTCTCATGTTCCCAATACAAATATGCTTTCCCATCAAAATAAATCTGACGCGTTGTTGAATTCAGCAAACCTGGAGGAGTATCCGACAGAAGAACTCCTCCAGACCCTAAATCCCAAACAGGTTATCAGCCCAGTTTAACCAGTGAGTTTAAGGTAGTCACGGTCATCAACTAAAAACTTGACGGGTACTAATTCAATGGGATTGAAAGGATTGGATTTTCCAATCTGGAAGAAACTACCAAATCTGTGGAGAGATCTTTCAGAAGCATCCGACGGATCTTGAAAATAATAAAGTGCCAAACTTTTTTGATGTATGAGGCTTGTGATAACAAAGCAGAATGAGGAGGAATTAAAGATTGTACTTTGACGTTATGAAAAGAGCAAAAAATCTGAACATACCAATCATCATCATGACACCTGATGATTCCAGCGAAAGCTGTTCAGCCTTCTCATTTCCCCACTTAGCCACAACACACCGGATTCACAAAGCGAGTATACGAAATTCGAAGAGTCCGTCTTCAAAAAGAGAACCGTCGCGATTGACAGTGGCAAAAGTCGAGAAGTAGTAGCCGACGGGAGGACTCGAGATGCACTGGCCAGCCTCCAGCGACTTCGCGTCTTTCCCCCGCTTTTAGGCGCCGATTAGCCCCCGTCATCATCGCGGCGGACGGGACGCCAAAACCCATCCTCAGGCCTCCTTAATGAGGGCAGGGCGCCTTCGAATTAGTTATCCCCCCGTTTAGCCCAAGTCGCCAGCCGTCATCAGCCGAAGACTTAACCGTCAATTAGTGTGCTTGGGTGTGTGTGGCGCCCTCCCACCGCCTCGCCCGACACTTACCGACCGTGTTGAGGTTGTTGAGCATGATGGTAGCCGCTGAGGCAGCCGCCGCAGTCCTCGCCGTGAAGGTCTCCAGAATACCCTCTTTTGGTACGTGCACCGGGTCTACGCACCACTGTTTATTTAATGAGTACTCATTTGATACTGAATTGTGAATATGCCGGCGCCCTCCGCGCTCGCGAGAGAGACCGCGCGTCGAAGGTGTGGCTGGCGGGGAACCAATGGGACGGTGGGATCCCGGTGGGCGGAGCGGGCGTCGCGTGGGCGGAGTCTTGCCCAGACGCCGTGATCGTGGAGAAAGCAGTAGAGCTGCCGGTGGCCGTCCACGAAAGCTTTTGCATGGATGGAGGAGAGGAAAAAGCGGATGGAGATGTTTTGTGGTGGTTCTGAAGATGGAGTGCAAAAATGCAGTTGAAAATATCAGAGTGCACTAATTGAAACGTTAATAATGGATTCATTGCATTTGTATTCAATATTTGATGTCGAAGATAAAGGATTTCTCACTGCCATGTGAAAAATCGAACTGCAAAGTCCTCAAGAATAGTAGTATGATCATTTTTTCTTATTACATGTTTTCGATATTTCCAGAGATAACCCAGAAATATTTGAATGAAATTCAAATATCTGCTGAATTTGTCTCAATGATGAGCTGCGAATTTGTCCCAAATTCGATGCTCATCATTGGCATCTTGAAAACAGTAAGAGCTACAGACTCGGTTAAATAGAACAATGGGATATTTGTCTAAGCTGTTCAGACCTTCTTTTGTTTTTCCAAAATAAGCATCGCCTACTAGATATCCTGAAAAAACTGAAAATTGTCATTTTCTTCAAATGTGAATATTTTCCATATTATTTATCCTGTCAAAAAATTTCGAGGGAAAAAGTTGTAGGTAGATATCAAAACATTCTGTGGGATAAATTGTAAAAATATTTTTTACCTTACACCAGTTTCGAGATATGATCCAAAGTTATATTTTTTAAATTAAAACCATAGTTGATTTTGACATTACTGAATTACTTGATTTTTCCCTTTCTAACGGTATAAGGTTCGAGGTATTTATCTTTCATAGTTTAGGAGATATGAAGAAAAATCTTATTCCACACAGATTTGAACCCACATCACACTATCCATGAATAAGAACTATGTTTTGTTTTTAAAACAAAAGACTGCATATCTGGTATTTATTATCTTTTGTGTTTCAGTAGATGCAAAGAAAAAAGATTTTCTGAAAAAACAGTTCTGCTGAAATTTAGTACACCAATAAATTGAAAAAAAAAGGAAACACGGAAGCAATAAACATGGTAAAAATAAACATGATAACAATAAACCAACATTTTCCTACAAAAGATGTTCATATGGCGGCCGTTTACTTCTAAACAGTTGGTAACACGCTTTTCGACACTTTTTCTACAATTCATTAATTGACGAACACTAACGGAATTAAAAGTCTGTATGACACTTTATTGCAAATGATTATTTGTTTGAGTTAAGTGTTTCGTTAAAAATAAACGGACCCATTAAACGGTTTTCCAAAATGCTGCACCACACGTTAAATCCAAATCGTAATTATTCCAATTGTAAATGCCGTTGTTTGTAAATCGACTTTCATCACTCCAAAGAATTTTATTAGGAACAGTCACATCATTTGCAATTTTATCGAGATACCATCTACAAAATATAACTCGCCTTTCATAATCAGTTTCTATAAGGCTGCTTTGAGGCTCATAAGTTCTAAGAGGCTGCTTTCTGTCGGAGTATACATTTAAATATTCATTTACTGCGCAGTTGAATTTTGATTGCACCTTATGTAGGTAACAAACGCATCCGTTTTTTTCATAGTTTGAAAACGCTATTATCAATGTAGAATATGAATAATTGACGGCAGCTACAACTTATGACACGAGAGTGATTTAACAATATTATTGACAGATGTGTAGTCTTTTGTTTCAATTATTGATAGTGGGATGTGGTTTAAAATATGTGTGGAATATGATTTTTCTTCATATCTCCTACACTATGAAAGATAAACACCTCGAATCTTATATCGTTGGAAAGGGAAGAAATCAAGTAATTTAACAATGTCCAAATCAACTATTTAATAAATACAACGTTGGGTCATATCTCGAAACTGGTGCAAGATAAATAATATTTTTATAATCTATCCGACAGAATGTTTTGATATCTCCAGCCTTTTCCCTCGAAATTTTTTGATACGATAAATAACATGGAAAATATTCACATTTGAGGAAAATGACAATTTTCTGAAAATGATAATTTTTTCAAGATATCTGGTAGGCGATGCATTTGCTTTGGAAAAACAAAAGAAGGTCTGAATATCTTAGATAAACACCACAACTGAACAAATTTTGTGTAATAATTGTAAGAAATTGAGGTACTTAGGATTACATCAATTACATAATAGCAATTCCCTTGCATGAATTATTTTTTTCCTAAATCTGGCTTAATTGTGTCCAAAGATACTAAAGCAATCATCAAAAAAATCACTGAACCATATTTCAATGAAATTTAAATATTTCAGCTTAATCTCGGAAAATATCAAAAACATGTGATAAGAAAAAATGATTATATAAGTGATTCCTGAGGGAAGTGCATTTTTGATTTTCCAATATTCCCATTTTCAATGTCTATTTGCCAAACAACTAATTGCAAACAGTTTATTTCAAACTTTGTTGTATTCGTTTATGTAACGGTTTTTTTATGGGTTGCATTACTTACCAAAGGTTTAGATTGACTCGCAAAAATTTGGATTTTAAGTTGAAAGTTTTAGATTTTAAGTATTTAAGTATTTAGGATTTATGTTTTACTATTCAATTTATTTAAAATACTTTTTAATTTGCGAGTGATTACTGTAATAAGTCTTATATTTGCCATATTTTACCGCTACTATGCAACCGCCCATCTCTACGATTTTTTCTTCCCACAGCAGACATAATAAAATTTGAACTTTCTACAGGATGTAGATTACTGTATCTGAAAAATGTTCATAATGTTGTGTTTGTTCTTTTTTAATATACTCTTTCTTCTTTGTCGGATGTTAACGCGGTTTAGTTCTACAGAATTCTTATTTGGTTTTATATTTTTCTGTCATATTTAAATCACACCAAGATTATTATTTTATTTTTGCGAGCGAGTTCAATATACGAAGCGATGTGGGCCACCGTGCCGATTTAGCCACGCCCGTATAGTCGGTGTCAGACTCTGGGTATATTTTATAATAAATAATATATAATTTTTAATATAATATTTTATTATAAAGTGATATAAAAAAAAACGTGCGTATAAAACAATTGAATAAAAGTCTTCTAACTTATTTTAGTTGCTTTAATCGTTTTAAATATATGTACCAAGAAACTAGTTTCGATCTATTTAGATCATCTTCAGTCTTAATCTAAAATCGGAGGGAATATTAAGAATTTAAAATTAATAAAGGTAAAGGGCAAAGAATATTTCTTTTTTTTTAATTATAAATAAAAGTAATAATTTATATCAATTAATCAATGTTAAAAACTCTTACAAGACCACTTAAAAACTTCCTTTTAACTTTAATCTTTTAACTTCTATTCAACTGTGATAATTATTTTACATGATGCTTTTCAACGTCAATTTTTAACTCGTCTTCTAACATTTTTCAACACAGACTGTAAGTTATTGGTTTTATTTATTATTTTTTTGAAAAAGAAATATTCTTTGTCCTTCATCTTTATTAATTTTATATTCTTAATATACCTTCCGATTTTAGATTATGACTGATGAAGATCATAAATAGATCGAAACTAGCTTCTTAGTATATTTAAAACGATTAAAGCAAATAAAAGAAGTTATAAGCTTTTTATTCAACTAATATATTTGCAAGATGGAACTCCAAAATATATAAAACAATTATTTCCTTTTGCATTTACCAGTGAATTCATTTCGTTTTACTTGGCTGTAACCAGTGTGAATTCAACATATCAAAACATTGCACCACAGAAGTGACACAAACAATCATAAATGCGAGAATATCAGAAGATGTTGATGCGGCCAATGAAGGCAAAATCGAAACATGACCAAAAAATCACTCATTTTTGAATGTTGTCTGATTAGATGTTCATTTGTTTCACTTTATGCTACTTTTGAAAAGTAAAATTATTTTGCTCAGAAAAGCATATTGTCTTGTAATCCAAATGACTGTTTAAAAAGTGCAGTTTTAAATTCATTTTTGAGGCTACATTTTTCTGTTTTTTTCGTATGATATTAAGAAATAAGTGCTTATTACAATAAACTTTGTTTAATTTTTTTTGGAGAAGTAGTTCCCGAGATGTAAGCTCCCAAATACATTGATCAATTACTGATTAATGTTTGAAAGACAACGCATACAAAAAGAATTCATACAGTCTGTGTGAATTATACGAGCAATATGAATGAATTTGTAGCTACTACTAAACAATATTTGCAGAATATTTTCAATAAATGGAAAAATTCATTTATGCCTGCAGTATCACGGGCTTTCAGCATTTTTTGTGTGATTACGTCACTGAAACAAACATGTAAACTAAATTTGGCAATTATGAAGTGATAATTATAATGTTTTAAACGGCGATTTCTCATTCAAGTTGTCTTGAAAACTCAAAAAATCTTATGATGGTGTGCATCGCAACGGATTTAAAAGCAGATTACAAAACACTAATTTCTGTTTGCAACACAAAGGACATAATTTGTAACGTTTATTATCACTTTATTGAGAATATCAAAAGCGTTAATATGAAACTGAAGAGTTAATGTGTAACATGAATTAATTTTTAAATAAAGCATAAAAACCTATTTTGTCTAATAAATTAAATTTTTGTTTTTAATAATTAGAAATTATATCCTTACTTTGAACGCGACTATACTCGCCATATATCATTTTACTATTTCCAGTACTACCAACTAAATTAAATGTTACTAAGGTAACCAGACGATCAATTATTGAAAATTACTTTGCACAAACGATTCAAAATTATTTTTAACGACAACCGGAGTTGTTCATTTGGAGTCCCAGTGGTCGTTAATTATGGTCGTTGACCTAAAAATCTCTGCACTCAAAATAAATTATTACAAGGCTAATGATAGTAATAATAAAGAATTCTAATAAAACTATTTTAATATGTTTTTATATAATAAATTAATATAAACGATTTAACTAACATATTAACAGGTATACCTAAATGCTATGAACGTTTTAACCACTGGTTTTATCAATTTAATTCAACTTAGAAACTGTACTAATTTGAAATTTATGAAAAAATAATATGTTAGCTATCAGTTAATAATTATCAGAATATATAATATAATAATTATCATCAGATGAATTATCAAGTGATGACATTCATCAGTTAGTTCTGATGATGCCATTTGTAATGAACGGCGAAACATCAACGGAGAATTTCTTCATCGACGCGGCGATCACCGGAAAACCAGGAAGTATATATAGATTTGCTCGCAGCAAAACATAATTTTCCGGGCTATGCAATTTTTGGCTGGGAATTTAACGGTGCACGGCACAAAAACTGTTCGATTAATTTTTCGTATTCAGTAATTGAAGCGGCATATTGGCCGTGCGTCTCGTCCGTTTTCCGAAATTAATTTCGGCGCTCGCGCAATTTGCCCGGACCGGTAGATCAAAGCTGCCACACTTATCAAACTAATAAAGTACAATTCAACACGGCTCACACGTGTAGCTCGCAGAGAGGCTGCTCCGCGCCCTCCACATACAAACGGGCGTTGAAATATTTCAATATTGCGATGCAACGGCCCCGCAACGTTCGATTGAGTCATTTGCATACCCATCCGGTTGACAAGAACTCACCTTTGATGGAAACACAGCCAACGGGGATCCGATCCACGACCTGCAGCCCCGGGAACTGCCGCCAATATTCGTGTTATTATTTACATTGATATTTCGTCAACGTTGTATCGTCGAGAGAACGTATGCCTTTCGCGCGTAATGAATTGTGCATTGTATACGGTGGAAATTAAACCGTATATCAATGATGTCTGTGCGGTATTATCATAATTAGCGAGCATGATATATTAATTATAATATTCATGGAGTGTTTGGAATGGATATGTGCAGAGAGTCCTGTATGTAGATCGGGGAAATAATTATGAATTGAATTGTGGAATTAATGGAAGTTATTTTTTTAATGAAATGGGGGTTCTTATTACTCCACTTGTTAAGGTTGTTTGAATTAACCATTATTTTCCGTGTAAATGTTGATTCATCAGACCAAACCCTTTTTCCAAAAAAAATGTTCATCCTGGTCTGGCCTCCAGGCCAGACTGCAGGACTACAGACTACAAGAAGCCATAGCATCTGTGACGCCTGAGATGATTGGAGATGTAGAAAGGAGTATGACACGACGAGCCCGTATATGCGTTCAGAATGATGGCGGACATTTTGGACATCATTTGCAAAGCATTTTGTAATGATGTACTGTTGATGTCCAAAATGTCCACATAACATCCACATATGCTGTGACTACATGTTTGTACCATTTCTTGGTGGAATACATGAACCAGTTTGAAGTGTTCGTTGTATTAGTCTTAAAATTACATGACTATCTGGATGTCTTCTGTCGGGGAACCATCTTGCATACTCTTGCGCAGCTTTCCTTGCATTCCGGTCGCACTGCCCGGAGATCATTAGCATATTCTTGTTCCATTAATGTTGCATTGACCCGAATGTTTAGAATGAAAGCTTGCGTTTTATGTGGCTTTTTATTTCCATCTCTAAATCGAATCAACACACCTAAAATTTCCAAGAAAAAAAATCAATAGCTAGGTACCAATTTTCAATAATCCCATTTTATTCTTTTATGAGCGTTTGAAAATCGCCAATAATTGATATGACAGAATTGAAATCAACTGGTGTGGCTCACTCACTCGACTTTCTCTTACATAACCTCCCGACCTTCTCTGAACTGTGCGACTTTGGGCAAATATATATTAATAAAATTACTAAAAATTTCGACGAAAGACCAAAAAAATCGACATTATGGAAGAAACCGTAAAATCGACAAATTCAACAAAATGAAAATTTAACAAAATCTGCCAAATCGGGAAAAATAGCAAAGTTTGACATTCGACAAATTTCACAAAATCTTAAAATGTAAAATCAACAAATTTAAGAAAATGAAAAAAAATTGACGAATTTTCTAAAGC
>JAWQRJ010004727.1:0-10805 GCA_033557515.1 Diorygopyx duplodentatus
GGATAGAACATGCTAGCTAGAAAGCTTTGTGGATGATGCGTACTGCGCCCTCTAGGAACAAAAATACGATATTACAGTATCGAACGTTACCTACAGTGACCTCTGTGGAATACAGTTGCAGTTACGCAGCTTTAGCAGAATAACAGAAGTCATATCACATTTACCATTACAAGTATGCAGTGCAATTATTTATTTAAAAGATGGCGCTATAAACCATGCTTTGCACCAGATTATATAAGTGACAGGAGTGTGATTATTAATTCAATTCAATTCTAAAGAATGCTCTAGAATAAATCTTATGGCCGAGTTATGTCCTTGGATCGGTCACCAAAAGCAAGAAATACGATAACACGGGGATATTTAATGAGATTTTTCAAAATCAATAGTTTCATTGCGTTGTGGAGTGTGCAATGACGGAGTTTAATTATGTTTACTTTCTCGCATATAAAGAGAAAGTAATGCATTCGGTCCAAAATTTTGATGGTGCGATTTTGACATATCTGGACGAACCGTCCGTCCGTCCGACTGTCCGTTACACAATACGTTTGTGGTCCACACTTCTACAATTTCTAATGCTTTTAGATAAAAAAAGTTTCAAATAAAAGCTGCATGGTTTCAGTCTTTCCAAGGGGTTCCAAAGGTTTTTTGATTTTTTTTTCATAAGCATTTCACTAATTTTATTCACGTTAACCTGAGACACACAGTATAGTTTAAAAATTATATGCAATTTTTTTGCGAAGTTTTTTTTTGTTTAGAAGTTATTGGACATTTAAAATATCATTTAAAGTACTCGCATATCACATATTTAAAATTTGTTTGCCCAAAATCGTACTGTTTCAAGATCGGGGGGTTAAGTGAGAGAAGGTCGTGTGAGTTATCCACACCTACTCAGTTTTTAATTAATAACCCTAAAATCCAAATTATTTGAACAGATATGCTTAGCGCCCAGGCAAAATTGCTAAATATGAAGTAGTTTTAACATGCTGTTGAAAAATGCATTATAATGCTTTATTTCAGGTGAAAAAAAGACTTTGGATATTAAGCTGGCTAATGAAATAATTTAAAAATTAAAAAATATTTTACGAAAACGGATATAACAGTTTATTCTACATAAGTATTATAAATGGGGACAAGAAATAAAACAAAGATAATGTAAAGAAAAGTTTTATTACGAAGTTATTTTATTCGAAATGTTTATGTTTTGTGTCACAACCCTAAAATCTATATATTATAGTAGAAAAGATGAATTCAGTTTTTCCAATTACAAAAGTAATTTTATTTAAAAAAAATGTATGATTAATAATAAATGTACAAAATAACTTTATTCTTTATTACCGAACATGATTTATAAATATCGTTTATAAACATATTTCAGTATTTTGAGAAAAATGCATAGAATAACAACTGTATACCAAATGTTATTTGACTCAGATTGACACTCTCTGACACAGCAGAGCAGAGGGCAAGGGCGGTATAACTAAAGTTGTTTGTGAAGTTCAGCGAGAAAATTGCTGTCCTTCAACTTTGTTCTCCTAGAGAAATCCAATAGCTTGTAAAGTTAGAAATAATTTTAGATTATAATTTATTTATGTTTAACCAAATGAATTAAAAATGATCTACCATTGTTATTTCCATAGTTTCATGAACTGAGTGGGTGTGGATCACTCACACGACTTTCTCTCACCTAATCATCCGATCTTTTTTTAGGAACAAAAAGTTTCAAATAAAAGTTTCATTGTTTCAAATATAATTTTTTGCAAGAAATGATTGTCCAATAACTTCTAAACGGTGCGACTTTGGACATATGTTGAATAAAATAAACCTTAAATGCCACCAGGAATTTAAAAATCAATATCATGTACAGTGTTCCATTTAAAAAACTGAAGATGCGTAGTGTTTAGAAAAAATGGGACACTTATATATATATGAAAATAACGTTATATTATGGGGATAGGGGGATATGGTACTGTAAGTTTTATTGGATGTTTTGCTGAAATAGACTTTACCAGGGCTAGAATTTGCTTTGCCACACCGCTATGTTAAGCTAATGTCATTTTTGTAAAAAAAATGCAATAACTCCTATATCGTCTACTCAGGAGTAGACCGTGAGTAGAGGAAGGTATCATTTTTTTTAGTAGCATGTTACTTCTTTCCTACACTGATCCTACACTTTCCTACACTGATGATTGTTTTATTAACTCTATTATGAAGATCGCGGAAAGCCGCATTTTTTGTAGGAATAATAATTATTGCAAGAACTAATTACTACTGTAAATAAAATCGATAAAATAATTTTAGATTTTAAAATACAGCAATTGTTATTTTGTCTTCTGTTCTCGATGCAGTTTCAAAATAAAAGCTAACATCATTCAGTCTTCTGGGATTTTTCATCTCGACTATATAACGGACGAGTACAGTCATTGTTTCTCCCACGTAATATGCATTATCTTGAGAGCATATTAGAAACATACTTAGTGTAAACCCAAGAAATGGCAGCTTTTCCTGGCACGACATCTATATTATTGGGACGACACCACCAACCGCACATTCGATCAATACTGAAGGCTACAGATTTCCACCGGCTAACGCCATCTTGCATATTTTTTAGTGACTTCAAAAGTGTAGTTTGAAGAAAATATGATAGAAAATTTTAGTCAGTGATAAGGTATCTACAACACACTTCTGTTGCAGAAATTTTAATCTATAAGTACATATATATTGTGTAGATTAAAAGCTACCCACACTGAAGATAATGCTTACAATTGGAAAACACTATGAATTTGAGGTTGGTACATCAAATACAAGATAACAACTTTATAGTATATCGTTCACATGATTGTAAAGTTAGCTAGTTCGCGAGATATTTGGAGGATGGCGTTGTAAATCTGCCAATTACATAAAAATGATTGAGACTTGAGTCCGTAGCGCCATCATATCCTCTAAGTGTTTGTCCTCCCTATCTATCCGCAAACTGTAATTCTGAAAATTTGGATTTGAACATGATAGAAAGGATACAAATATTTTCAATAAGCTGGCGATTCCGGTTATACCGGAAGTTGAAAATAGCTTTGTTAATTTAAATGGAATGACCCAAATTTTAATCGTTTTCCTTAATCTACATTCAATCTTCAACAACTTTCGTTATACGTTTGCTAGGACTAAACTTAATCGTTTTAGAGATATTGAATTTTTTCGCAAAAATTATGCAACCATAGCAACATTTTGAAATCGAATTTTCATAATTAGACTTACGCGATAATGTTCATACTTCATTAACAATTAATTAGCTGAGATATCGAACTTTTCAGAAATACTTTACAAAATTGAATTTGAAAATTGAATGAAATTGAAATTGAATTGAAATAAGAAAACTTTAAATGACAAAAAGTGATTCTGTAAGTAAAATGTATCCTTTTCCGATTATTTAAGGTTTTTCGACCTCTTGCTGCAAAAGCGATTCTTTAACAATACATTCACTTGTTGTAAACTGGGTTGCCTACAAATTAGTTATCAATTTTGACATTTATGTAACTTAGGTTGGTTGATTTCATATTTGCGGTGAAAAATTAATGCAGGTATCATTTGGAAATCGTGTTATCAAGATATTTCACATGTTAGTTCTTGACAATGTTGACAAGTCTTTACTGTGTTCTAAAATGCCAACTAATAATTACTCCAATGTTGGGAATGGTCAATGTCAACGAATAATAAGTAGAACGCCCAGAACATTTAACCAAAAATATCCGAATTTGCTTAATAGAACAAAACTGAGAAGGTTACAATCCAATTTTATAAGTCATGGGAAAGCAACGGGAGTAATACGAAAAGTTAACCCTGTCACGAATGACGAGAACGCTGTCACTATGGTTTTGACTTATTTTCATGCTAATCCAAACGGCTCGCTTCGTGCCGCCGTAGCTGATTTGGACAAATCTCGTTGCTCAATGCAGAAGATTTTAAGGAAAAACGGATTTCATCCTTTTAAATTTGGATGGTTCTAATCCGCCTACAAGAGGTACCAAGATTTTTGGATTTGGATGTTTAATCGTCGAAATCTTCACTTTCGGGCATACCAAAATCCTCACGTGACGCCCGATTGGAACTTTCGAAATAAATTAAAGTTTCAACGTTTTTTGTTTGTTGTACTAGGGAGGATCAAAAAGTGAGGTTACAAAATCTGCAGTGAAACATAGCGGTTTTGTAACCTTATTCATTGATCATCCCGTTACAACAACCAATTTTGGTATTTTATTTATGACGACATTTTAAATGGGGCGAGCACTGTGTGTTTATTCTACCCAGGTGAACAACACCCGAGAGGAATTAGATCGATTTAAATTCGAAATGCAACTATCAATGGAGTTGCAATGAAGAATTCTGAGTTGTTCAGAAAGAAATGGAGAACGATTTGGACATTTTCTTTAGTAATTTATGTCTTAGATTACCATAAAAATATGCTAAAACCATAACTACATTATTTTGTGAAGAATGTACGTAAGAATGTTCTTCCGGGTGTAGGTAATATTATCGCACAAGTCTAATTATGAAAATTCGATTTTTCAAAATGTTGCTGCGGTTGCATAATTTTTGCGAAAAAATTCAATATCTCGATTGAAGTTTAGGCCTGGCAAACGTATTACGAAAGTTGTTGAAAATTGAATGTAGATTAAGAAGAAAAGTTAAAATTGGGGTCATTCCATTTAAAATAACAAAGCTGTAGTCAAGTTCCGGTATAACTGGAACCGCCAGCTTATTGAAAATATTTTTATCTTTTATTTCCGTTCCTACTATATTCAAATCCAAACTTTCAGACTTCTAGCTTTATCCGTTCCGCATATATTTCTAATGGACATGGTAAGATTCCTACGTAATATGTCAATAATCAATAAGAAATGTTTCTTCAGTTCTGCGTAGTTTGAACAACTTAGCGCTGAAAAATTCGACCAGACGGAAAATTGTTGTTAACTCTCATTCATTAACATCCTATGTCATAATATTGATCAAAAGATTGAATCTATAGAGTATAACAAACGGAGCTAACAACAAGAAAAAAGTAATGAAGCAAAGAAAAGGATTTATAATCTTATAAAGGATATAGAACCTATAACTACTTACATAACATCATGTAGTTACGTCAACGAAAGGAGAAATAAAATTGTTTTCAGAAAATAAAAAGCGATTCTAACATAAGAAAATAGTACCTAAACGAATGGTCACAATTTAGGCGTAGTAACATAGCTACTTTGACATCTGATAAGGTGGTAATATCGAAATTTGTCACCATAATGCAACACATATTTGAGGATCTAAGCAGGCTCCAAGTTAGTTAATCCAAGTTAAAGTTTCATTTCCATAGTGCATGCAGAAAACTTTTTAACAATTTGACGAAGCATTTGTTTCACAATACCATTTTATGTCGCTTTTAGAGAAAACTCAATAAACGGGCATCAAGCAGGCATGTCAGACCTATAGCCCTCATTTTTGAGGCATACCTCAAAAATAAACAAGATTGGAGTTGAGTTTTAGACTTGACAGATGATATCTCCTTTTAAATAGAGAAATAGGTTATTATGAACTACTGGTGCTCAAACGCCTCATAAGTGAGACGCATATTAGCGAAATTTGGACGATTAGAGAACGTAATACAATTGAGTAACGCAGGTTAGGCAGCCAAATAAAACAATCTGGTCGTAAAGCGTATTTTATACATTAACATTTTTTTTTAATTTCAAACAGAGATGTCAGGCTGGCATAACGAAATGTTTTTGTAGATATAGCTTCACTCTGAAATTTGGGATACACGTAGTAAATATTGTTTATTAGTGGCGTTATTTTATATAAGTAGGTATGTGGAACATTATTATGTACAAACATACTTGTACCATTTTCATTAATTTAAAATCACATTTCAAGGTAACAATATTTAATTAATTTCCCCAAGAAATATGTGCAGATTTAAATTATTATCAGCCTATGCTTGAAGCTAAAAAATTGCGAAGAAGGCATACTACATTGAAGATCATTTTTTAATATGTACGATGTACGTATTATTCGGAGAATATCACTTTGTGGGAAAATCGAATATCTTATACTATTGTATATCCTTTTAATTTATTTATTTCTCGTCTCGGGAACGGGGGCACTAGCATAGGTGATATTTGCGAAATTTAAAGACTAAAGTGCAGGAAATCGAATAAAATAGGCCCCGACCTCCAATCAAATGTTTTAGGATATAAAAATGAGTTTTTGCTCATTATACCTCTATATAGCTTGCGAAGATAGGGAGCCTTCCTGTGGTCAAAGCTGGTAGAACTGTAGGGCTGATGGAATTTGCCGGTAGTAGGGCTGTTAGTTTGTTTCATTAATTCAACTTCTCAAGGCAAATTTGCTAAGAAAAAAAAACATTTTACACTGCAGGGCATTTTTTTCGCAAAAAAAATTGAAGACATATAGCCTAACTTATGTAAACAAACATTCAGAAAAGTGTAGTTTTCTGTAGCCATTCCTGCAATCCAATCCAACATAACTCAATCCTGCATAGTTATCGCTCTTGAAGACATTCATAAAAACCAAGATCATGTACCACTTTAATTTCTTTTTTAATGTTTTTTAAATCTTTACATGCCAGATGTAACCACCTTTCACTGCTTACATGAAAACAAAAATTGGGTGCATTGTTTGAGAGGTTGGCTTATTGGATAATTAGTGAAAGTTGAAAAATCCTTATAATTTGGATGTGACTTTCTCATACTGATGTTCATCTAATCTTTCATTTAATTCACTGAACAACTTTTTAGCGATATTGTACGATATTATACCATATTGAAACGAAAATATACAAGGTGAGTGGTAAGTCAACCGAAAAAAATTAGGGGGAGCATTAGGGGAGCAACAACAAATTGAGTCGAAAAGTCCTATATCGTATCCCAGCTAACGTGAATAAAATTAGTAACGTGGTTATAAATGAAAATCTGAAAAAAACGCTCGAACAGGTCAACTTTATTTTAAAAGTAATAAAAATTTTGCGTCTTCTGCGCAACGGCTGTGACGTCATCGACAACATTTTTAAATGGCACCCTACATTTTTTTATGGATTAGATAGAGTTTAGCTACCCTTAGACGACTTGCAATTATGGAGAATGGTTTTATTAGAAAATTTTCGAGAAAAAAATTGTTGAAGTAAAATAATTTACTGAAAAACACGAACTGCTTAAATCAAAGTAAAGGCAAACGGAATCAAGTCAATTTTTAGAAAATTATTAAATTAAATGTTGGAAGTGTCCTCCATTTTCAGCCTAATACCCTAGTCGGAAAACTCTATTTGCAAATTTTCCACCATTTTTTGTGTAAACTGATTTCGTTTGATATTGCCTTCGGGCCAACGATTGTGCGTGGTGTGTTCACATACGCCTTACTTTTCAAATATCCCCATAAAAATTAGTCCAGAGTCCAGAGATATGAGGATCTAGCTGGCCACTCCCTAGTCCCTCTACGTTAAATCCAGCGATTTGGGAACTAGTTTAGCATTACACGTTTACTGAAACCACGACCCTTCGAACATAAAACACAAAAACACAAAAATAATGGATTTCATTTGCTTTTACTTTGATTTAAGCAGTTCGTGTTTTTCAATGAATTATTGAACTTCAACTATTTTTCTCTCAAAGATTTTCTAATGAAATCCATCTCTCATATATCTCTCATAACTTCCGTTTTTTAATTAACACATCCAGTATATTACTGCATTTTAAATTCCCCGACGACTTCAAAGATAACTTTTTTAATAGTACATTTCATCAAAGTCGCACCCCTTTAGAGTTATCTCTCGTTTTATGAAAAAGTTAACGTTTTTGTAGTTGAAAATTTTAACTATCTCTTAAATATCTCTGCAAGTAAATAAGAATCAAAAAACTTTTAAATCAATAACCACAATAGAATATTAAATGTGATGAATTTCTACATGATGTGATAGGAAAAATGATATTTAACCGGATTTTCCACAAGTGTTAGAAAGTACATTTCACGGTTGGCTAAGAAATGTGAACTCGATTCAGAAAACTGAATAATAAGAAAATATTGATGGAACACCCTGCAACTATCGCTAACCACGCTGATTTTCTAATAAGTCTTAAAAGAAATAGAAACTTAGAAGTTTCCTTAGAAACTTGCTGTAGAATAAATTATGCCAGGATATTTTTTGGATTGAAAACTGAAGGGTATCTTTTAAATGTTTTGTTGAGGAAAGAGATCATTTTGAACAATTTTTCTGCCGTGACATATCCATAATAATAATACTATAATAATTAATTACTAATAATAATAGTAATAACGTTGATTTCGTTGATTTTTCTTAACCAAGCACTCTTAGAGCTACTGATTGCAAAATTAGCTAGATATGATCTTTTCTCACATTCTTTGTTCAAAATAAGTTTGTATATCTTTCTGAATATTTAAAGAAATTAAGAACAATTTTTATACAAGTGCAGCCTTGAGATTATCTTAAACTCCTAGTTTAAATCAGACCTAGGTAATTTCGAAATGTGGCTACTTGTATTGGCAATTTCATTGTTTTGTCTTTAATCGCTGAAAGAATACACAACGTCAATAAAAAAGGACTACATTGTCTTTCTTGAAAACAGCTCCTCACAAGTCTTTTTTCTCTGAAAGAAAAAGTGATTAACAGTTAAAGAAAAATAAAAGCGGGGAAGCCGTTTTAATGCCATCTAATTTTGTGAAGTAGGGTAGTGGGAGTCTAAAAATGGGTTTCGAGCCCGAGGTGAAAATATTCAGGGAGAGAGCGCGGTCGCTCCGAGGATCGCTCGAATTCTTTCAGATGTTTATTTCCGCACGAGCGACTCGATTTTGTGCGGAAGTGAGCGGATTATATTACAAAACGACCTAAAATAAAATGCAGTGTGCCCACACATATGAAATACTATACAGTCCCACACAATCATTCTTCAAATAGCTATTCTGCAGCAATGATTCACTATCTCAGTAATTCAGTATAGTATTTTATAAATCTCTTTAAATCAAACACTTTAGGCGCGGTTTGATATATGGAATTGAAAATGTTTTACTGAGAAATGAAATTAACTTTAATTAGTTTACTTTTTTTACGCTTTACCCGCTAATTTAGAATATCCTATCAATTTCCTATCGTGATAGAGAGGGTTCTAGCAAACAGTGTAGGGCAGGTGATTCTACACCATGTCATGAAAAACGTAGTACTCTACTTTATCGATCGGCGAACGAAGCTTTGAATAATACACAGCCAAGGCGATGCTACGGCTTTAGTTGACCGGGAAATTGGTATTCCACCCGTACTAACATCGTACCCTAATCAATTTCATGCATTATTCAACAAATGCAGGAAAGTATTCCATATCCGAAGAAGATACCGAATCAGTACAGGCCATCAGTATTCTCGAGTAATACGCCCAACCCCGGACTTTATCACTTCTGCAATCAGAAGTTATGGGAACAACACCGGTTGTGTGTATAGAACATTGATGACAACATCCTTACGGTAGGTGTTCAGAGTGTTAGCTAACATAAGCAAACTATGTTCGCCAGATTATAGTAAACTTGATATAATTTGAAGTAATTCATAATAACATTTCAGCCTCAAGTTGTTCATCTTAGAAATAAGGTAGGTATTTATGTTTTGATTTATGTTTTTGTCATCTAATAGTTGTTAATTTTGTTGTCTTCAACCCAAAGGTGGAATGAGAACTTTCAAATTGTTGCGGATATTAAATTTACATGAAATATTCATTAAATTTGGAATTATCCATTTTAAATGCAATGGAAATTTTTGTCCATGCTAGAAATTCAGAGAATTTTAAAAAAGGGAACGACATTTTATGTTTTCTTTCAGTTCGATGAATATGTCTTGTAGTATATATTTATGAGTAAATTACTATCTTATGAAGATTAAAATTTATATACAATATTTCGAAGATAGTCCAAAAGAGTACGTGTTAAAATTAGTAGCCTAATACTAATAAAGTATAGTCAAAAGGCACATCTACCACTGTTAGAAATCAATTTAAATGGCCATTCAATTTCATTTGTCCGACTTCCAAGCATCAAATTGTTTACACACAATGGAAAACAAATGTTCTACGTCAAGTCGTCACGCACATGTGATTGCTTAACCAATTTTATGACATTTGTGTTTCAAGGTTATCGGGCATCCCCAAATAAAAAATTTCGTTCATGGTATCATATCAATCTGCACAATTGTTGATCTGCGTTTTTAGTGTGGTAGTACTTGCACTGGACGTAAATCAATAATCGCTCTGTCAGTGTGCGCACTTGGAAACTTTTCCCTATAAGTACTTAGGCAAATAATTTCAGATTCGCTTAATAGTCCAGTACTTCGATTTCAGGTTCAATGGGGCCGTTAATCGCGAATTGAATACATTGCGTATTTACTTGCTGAACCCCTCTTAAACTCTTAACATCAAAGTCTCCTAAATGCCAGTACAAAATACGGTATTCATAAAGAAGGTTAATGACTTTTATACTGGAACTCAAATAATTAGTTTTCCTTTTTAAAAAACAAATATTTGAACAAAATTGGCAATCAAAAAGTTTTTATTATGGAACAACATATTAAATTTAGATTGGATTCTCATCGAAATCTTTAAGCCGAATAATTTTTATAGGTTTTTGTTTCTCAGCTTGCTCAGGTGGTCCTCTCGTGTGTCATTTGTTTTTTTTTTATGAGAACGCTAGATCCGTCTTCTATAATTTAGAACGTATTACACATATTTACGTGTATTAGAGTAGTAAATTTA
>JAWQRJ010004728.1:0-10803 GCA_033557515.1 Diorygopyx duplodentatus
TGAATAGACAATTGAAAGACCTTTTCAATGATGTGTCACAAGACCCCCTTTGCAATTTGAAATTTCAAAGTTGATAGCGCTCGCAGCGCCATCTATGAATATTAACATTCAAAATTTACACTAAAAACCCACAAACTTTATACCATTTGATACCGCTTTGGTTTCATGTTGCTATCATCACTGGTTCAAAAGTTAGCAGGGGGGGGGGACCATTTACGTCCGCACTGTATATAGGAACATATAGGAAAAGATAATATTTAAGTGAAGAGGATAGAAATTGAATAACCTATTTAACATTGCACATACCAATGCAGCACAAAGAATAAAGACTCCAGAAGAATGAAATCAAAAAAATACAGTGCAAAAGAAAACTGGGGGAGAAGAATTGAAAATGAATTTGCACTGTTGAAAAACTGAATGTATTCGTTTAGATTTCATTAAAGAAAATAACATCCGAATATTAAAATTTGAGGAGGTTTTGGTCGGGAAATTCAATTACAAGGTGACACAGTAGATTCCACATTTATGGAAAGGGGAATTATAGAGAAATATAGAGAACATGCTAGTCGTTTCCATTTATATAGTAGTGATAAATTGTTTGGTTGTAAGCTAGCAATATATATATATATATATAGATATTGGAAGAATTATTAAAAAGCCATTAATGTTGTTTGAGGGGGAAATATTATGTTTAAGGGTGGAAAATACGTGGCACGACTATCAGTTTATTTTTAGACTTGACTAAAGTGTTATAGTGTAAATTAATGTATCGATTTGAAAGTAATAGTGAATTAGTGAACATAATTTGTTTCTATGATTAAAAGGATTGAAATACAACTGAACTGTATTTGTGTGATTCCAAATACAAATAGTTGTATTTAATATATAGAAGATTCTTAGGGATCGTTTTTTACTAACCAAGACACCTTAACATTTTCTGTTTTGTAGGTACCAAATCTTGATATAAATTCTAAAATGCTGAAAATTATTTAATGAAAATTGAAAAATAAAATAAAACGATAGTATGAAAGTATTTATTTGATAAATATAGACATATAGACATTAAATTAGGGATTTACTAAGCAGGATTTTATCGATCACAAAGTTTCGCAAGGTGAATTATAATTTTGTGCAATTTTGTATAATTTATCTTAAAGTTTTTTCTTTTTCTTTCGGAAAACTGATATACATATATTGAACACATTTTAATTTGCTCATATATATTGCATTAGCCAACTTAGAAGTAAATCACCTAAGTACTTTAACAGTTTGGAGCGAATATCGCATTTCTTTGCCAAGAATATAAAGTTTATAATACCGCAAATTGCATCATATTATAGCTCATTTGTGTTTATAATTAAGAACAGATCAAAGTTCAACATTACCTATGGAATAAAGGAAAGCGAAAGTTTTCTAATTAATGGCCCAACTTGCAAACATTAGGTAGTAGAATGCAATAACCCTTCCCATTTTAGATCTAAAGGTAGTTTAGAGGGAAACTTTAACTGGAATTCCTAAGCTAATTATCCAAAGATAACAGGCTGCTTAAATTCGAAACTTTCTACACAGATGGTATTACATGTTCTTGTACGCAGTTCAAAACTAATTATGGCGGTTGACAATTTGAAAAATGTAGGTAATATACGAATCTACTTTATGTTTTTTATTGTTCGATATTTTTGACGGTTTATTTTAAGTTTTATTAAAGTATTATCTAATAAAGTTAATACAAAGTCGTTGAAGCAACTTCTGCCGGTCCCTTCGCGTAAAATAAACAGATAGGAAGAAGTGGAAGTTCCAAAACAAAAGCGTTATAGGAAAATCAATATCACCAAAATGAGAAATTAATAGCCTTGGAAATAAAAGCTTCATTCCAGTTCATTTGAGTTGAACCTCAAAACTTTATCTTTGCCTCGAATTATGTTGCAAGTTACGAGCAATATGTCCCAAGTTATGAGAACGTACAAAGTATACTACATATTAGTACGTAAAAATATTGTGCGCTGAAATATAGACCGTCGAATGTATATTATAGTCTAGTGCGTTGATTATATTTGCTCTTTTTTTGTTTTAACTGCACAATTAAAATAATCTTAGATGCAATGGGAGTATATTCTTTAAGTTTGCTAGGATTATTTTCACATCTTCAAGTGTTGTAGGTTCCAATATGTTACATGATGTAGAGGAATTAAAAAATATGGTATAAATTATTATTTAGGCGTAATATCCTCTAGCTATTGAAACTCTTTAAAACCTTGGAGTAAAGTCGACTTCAATATCTCCAACCAAATCCGAAACTAGGTATTACAATTGACCTTGCAAGAAGTGGTATGAATATTTTATTCCCATTTAACTGCAGATCGCGTCCGTTCAGAACAGAATTCAATCTATACAACATCCGGAAGAAACGCATTACTCGGTTTTCTATCGTATTTCCTTATTGGAAACGCGTTTCTCCTCTCCATCCTCCCGTACACGTCGAATAGATTGTGCACCTTCGTAACACTTTTTGCTGTTTTTTTTTCTTACAGTTTCTGGTACGACCGTGAGCAGGCAACGAAATTAGATCCCAAACTCCAGCGGGGCCTGTTCCTGTTCGCCTGCACGAATTCCTGCATGAACCCGATAGTGTACGGCGTGTTCAACATAAGGGCCAAACGGTCGAACGCGCAGGTGAGGATCAGATTAGAGACTGTAGGCTCGAAACAGACGGTAGTTCCGACGCCAACTGTGGAGACGCTGGTGCCCGGCTTGGAGATATCGCTCAAGGTGCTGGAATAGCGACAGTGACTCGGATGCGGATACGTTGTTTTTGCAAGTAGGATATGCGATTGACTTTAGCTGAAGTACAGATCGCTCATATTCTGAATTCTGCTCGTTGATAATTCGAGGAAGAGACAATCAGTGAAGGACAGTGAATTATGTGATAGTTTTGGGTGGGATTGTTAGTATGAAGAGTTGATTAAATGGAAATTCACAAGGGATAAATCACAACGCTAAACGACTTATTTATCAAATTAGTAGTAATGTACTGAAATAAAAATGCCAAAATAATAAACATGAACACACAAAGACTAGTAATTACACCATTGAGTTAGCTAATATGTTGTCTTAGTAGCATTGGTTGAAATGATTTAGGAAATGGAACCAGATGTATTTCTTGTAAATATCTGGTTTCCAAATAGTGAAAAACTAAATCTTTATAGTTCTTGCTTCCATGAATTTTATTCATTGGAACAAGAACTATATCATAAATCTTGGAAAATATTACTTCTGAGTAATATTACTTGGAAATTATTTTTCAGATTTACAGTAACAATCGTATAGAAATGTTATACACTTTTAATGATCGCATTTTAAACCCTTATTACCGTAATTATTGTGCAAAATATTGAAATTAATCAAATAAATTTTGAATTTTAAACCCCAATTAATTTATTTGCTACCAATTAAATACTTTCATTCATTTGAATGGTATTCTTTCGTTAGTTTAATCGAACTGTTTTACACGAAATGTTTAATCCTATAGGGTTAACAATATAAAGCTCCGAATTAGTCGTTTAACTCGTCGATTGGGCAGACAACTATTTATTTGGAGCGTGTGAAATGCGAAAAATGATTACGAATAGTCCTGTTGCGATTTGTGACATTGTCGCGTTTACAACGTAAAACAAACAAGTTGTGAACCGGAATTTGGAAAATAATTGTTTGCGTTATAAAAACAAATGAAATATTCATGTCAACGAGATAATATTTCAAATTTGCAAGCTGTATTTTTTTCATTTTTAATTTTGTACGTCAATTTTTAACAGCCTACCATTAAACAATTGTACGCTACTTGTTGTAAATCATAAAAAACTATTTGAAATTTAAAATATTATTCGTAAATATCTAATTATATGCCGATTATGAATTCAACAATAATCACTCAAGTTATTAATAAGGAGACTGTTCGAAATTAAAAATTGTATAATAATTTAGTAAAATACAAAATTGTGGAGAAGTAAAGTAGTTCATAATGAGTATCACAAATTCTGGTTCTGATTAAAAGTAGTTGGAAAAGTTATATTAAATCAGTTAATATAAATGTTACAATTATTTATGGATTTGGATAAATTGAAGGAATCTTCTGCTTGTTCTTACTTCTTAATGGCGTACAGTGTTCCATTATCCAGTGAACCATTCCAGCCAGTCAGTATTTTTCAATATATCTTTGTTCGTGATTCCAATATATTTTTTAATCATGTATTTCTCACATTCAAAAAACATTTGTCCAACAGAGTACCAATTAGAGGACAAAAATAGCAAAATATAACATCGTAGATCTGTCTAGAATAAATAAGCTCTTTATTAGTAAATTTATATATCAAAAATATATGTCAAAAATAGCTATCAACCTGTTAGGTTTCTTTTGTAATAAATTGGCATGAATCAAATACCACAGCGAACGTGTCGGTCGATTTATGTAACCAAATTCTAGTCATAAAGCCCAACAAACATTGTTCTTCTAAATAGCGTAAAGATAATCGTTGATCGTTTAAGATAATCCTACTCATCTATCACTGTGATTACAAAAAGGAGCCCGAACATTCCATTAGACAGTGACATAATGTGATAATAGCTTTCCAAGGGTGGTTTTCTTTCTTATTATAATTTTCTTTGTTATTTAAGTTTAGTGATTCTTGTTAAAATCATTTACTTTTTTTTACTGATGTCGATTTGATTCCTAGATATTTATTCAATGTTTTCTAGTTTAACAACAAAATACTATTACCTACTATTGTATCCTATTCAATTATTTTTGTAAATCCTTTGTTTTAATAAAACGTAGGCTACTTTTAATACTTTGTTTACGTTTATTTAATTATTTTTATTATATGTGGAATCTACAGTTTAGTGTATTCAGTTTATATAAATAAAAAGCACCATAACAGTTCTGCTAGCTAGTGCGTAACAGATTTATTTTATATTTTCCTTCAGAACCTATAACCTATGAAAATATTTTATTTAAATTCCAATACATATATTTCAAAGAAAAACAGAGGATATACACTTTCTTACGAAAATATTATCTGTTTACTTACGTAGTTTATAGAAATAAGTAATACCATTTACAAATAAAATACAAATTTTACCAGAAAGCTGTTATATCTACGGTCGAAATTTGAGTGTAGTTTTAAATGTAAGTAAAACATCTCAGATTCTACATATTTTAGATATGATGTACCTTAGTATTGAAAGTTTAGATAATACGAAACATACAATGATTTTAAATTGAAAACCGCAAAGAGAATAGAAATACTTTGGAAATTTTCTTTCAGACCCTCTGTACAAACATTTCCCAGCGCCAAAGCAGTTCCAGAAAAGACGAAGAGGTGCTGCGTGGAGCGTCTTGGAAGGTGAAGGAAAGATCTAGTCCTGTCGCGTGCAGGAGGGACATCTGTCTCAGCTGCGGCGAATCGTTCGAAGTTCAGACGAATACTAACGGCATCTGTTCGATGAAACCCGAATGACTCAGGCTGTGCGCTTGTCTGAGAAGACAGCACCGTCACTCCCAGAGAACTTCAGACACATTCCTGTAAATCAGTTACTTCGCGCAGGCGCGACATTTGAAATCAGTAGTTAGATATTTTTATACTGAAAAATAAGTATATATTACATAAGTACCTACAGCTAATTAATGTATTACTTTGCTATTATTGTTAATATAAATCGTTGCTGTTATTGTCTTCTGTGAGTCGTGTCCTGTGTTGCTTCCAAACCTCTTAAATCGTCGTACAAGAAATCGAAATGTGTTGTTCCTTTTTCAATATACACAAATACGTGTGTAAGTATTTTTGTACAACGAAATGATTTTTTTCTATTTTTGTCGAAATGTAAATAATTTCAGTGCCCGTAATATAATAATAAATCGATGTACCTTAAACCGTATATTGTTTATCTTTGTACATACCACGAAACCTAAAATTTATTTATTGAGTGACTTAAGCTGCGAATCCAGGTAAAGCATACTACGTAAGTGGGTTTATTTACATTTATTAATTGTCTAAGGCCCGTATCTATAAACCGTTCCCACACTCAGCCTCAAGGCGAGAAACACCAAACAAAAGTGTTTCTACCTTGTGATGTGTTTTCGGTTTATCATGATGATTTGTTGTTTGACTTATATAAATATTTTATATAACCACTTGTAGGAGTGAGTTACTCAATAATAAAGTGTTGCAGGTGCAAAATTCTGTTCGACGATCTGGTTTTATTACTTTTACTATCTCAGTAAAAAGTACATCATTCTGCTTTTACTGTTTTGTCGAACGTTTGGAACCTCACCTTTTGATTTATTTAATTTTCTTAATTATATATATATATATATATATATATATATATTAGTTATACATGGTACAAGTTAGGGTGAAATATATACATTTGAATTATAATTGAATGCTACATACAAAATAATTAGTGACAAATAACATTTTCAATTTTTTTCCTTTCGTTGAATATATTCATCAATTCTTTTAGCACACATTCTCGAATTCCATCCCCAACAAGATCATGCGAATGGGCCGTCAAGTCATGCTTCAACACGTGAAACGCCTTGAGATGATACGTCAGAGAACTAAAGCTCAAAGTTCAAAATCTGCATAAACACAAACAAAAAGTATTGCCACTGTTACAGGACGACAGATGCGACTGATTTATATGATTTGGGATCAACAGTCGGAGAACTTTGCTTATCTGAATGTGGTTTTTAACGACCGAAAGATTATTAACATTTATGAATAATATTACCCTACATAATGCATTTTGTGATTATGATATTTACTGGATATCGAAAAAACTTCTTAAATGTAGGATTCTTTTTAGATTGTCTAAATGACGTCTTCGCTGTGGAGTGTTGTGCAACACCTCCTATTGAATAGAACCGCATACCTTTGATATCAGTTAATGGCACCTCTTTCATAGGACAGAGATTTCTTTTACAGGTGGGTAATTTTACAATTTATATATTTTATTTCCTTCAAATTTTTTAAAGGAGTTGTGTGGTGAAAATGAGGCAAATGTGACGAAAATATCTTTTTTTTTATTTTGTATTTGTAATTAAGCGGAATCCTTCAAGATTGTTATTCTGCCTTCAGATTCGTCGTACGTGCATTTAAATTGTCACTCTCGGCCGTCTTTGTGCTTTCGTGTTCTTTTTGAACTTGGTAAGTTAGATGCAAGTTAGATAGATAGATTGGTATGTTAATGTCGAGTTAGATGCCATTGCATTAGATATATTGAAGAATTGAAACCTTGAAAATTGAAATGAGATGGACCAAATCAAATACAATCAAATGTTATGCGTTGTGGTTTCTACAAAGATAAATAAAGAGAAAAAGGGAAAGTAAAAAAGTTTTACTAATCAGTATGTTTAAAAGTAAAAAATTTTGATTTTTAACATTTTCCTTCATTATCGACCGGTTTCGGTATTAAAATACCATCTTCATGGACATAATAAGTTTTTTTTCTGGTTATAAACGTATCACTATAAACTAAAAATAAATATCACATGTCAAATTATTGTAATATTAGGTTAAAATTAACTTGGTACATGGATCTTGAAAAATTGCACTATATTTCGAAGAGATTTAACCAGATGAAATTATATGAGAAGTTATTTAAACTTAAATTGGCTTATTTCTAACATACGTGCTTGTTTAGCGGATGTATTCAATATGGGAAAATCGGTCGAACATACTCCATACCTAAATGCGTAACAATATGCGCGCGAAAATTTTGGATTTTAAAATTTGAAAATGATGTTTAAATAATGTTTACTATTGTAAGAATCAAGATTGTAATAATTATATGAATTGGTTCATTTGTAAATCACAACAATTTTAGTATTACAATAAGATAGCGAGTCACGAATTAATAAAATTATGAAGTCAAAGAGAAGCCCTATCGTTAATTAGTAAAAAAGTTAAAAGAAAAAATGGAAAGTTATAAAGAAAAAGTGGAAAATAAAATAAAATGAAATAAAGCTAACTTTATAATTTTATCTTAATTTAAAATTTAAAAGTGGATTCCTACTTTTTCTTTTTAAAAGGGCATCTGAGGGAATGGTATATGTGAAGGATATTGTTTTCCAATTGATTATTTAGTAGTAGAGTTTGTGGGTTGTTTTTTTTAAATGAATCTATTTCGTAGCTTTCAAATAATTCTATTAGGTAGCTTTTATTAAGTTGATGAATAATTTGAATGTTATCATATGTGATTTTATGATTGTTAAAATTTATCTACCGAAGTTTGAATTATTGCTTGTGTGGTGTTCTTTGTTTTTTGGTTTCTTTCTTGTTCTTTATTACTTGTGATTTCGATTCTTCTGCCGGTCTCTCCTATGTAGGTAGCATTGCAAGTTTCACATGTGCGGGTGTATACATCATTTTTTTCTAGTAATTTGGTAGGTGGATTACTATTGTTAAGTATGTTTTTTAGATTGTGATTTGTTTTGAGGGCAAGTGAAATGTTGAATTTATTGGCGATGTTTTTAATTTTGTTACTGATTTTGCCTTGGTAAGTGATGACTCTATGTATAGGTTGGTTTAGGTTTTTCTTTTATATGTAGTAGTGTTGTATGGTTGTTTTGCTTAACATTGTCTTTTCGTAAAATATTATTAAAATAGTCGATATTGTAACCATTGTCAGAAGCAATTTGTTGTGAAATGTTTAATTCTTTTTTTTTTGGTTTCGTAATTGAGAGCGGTATTATTTAGCCTGTATACATAAGACATGAAAGTAGATTTTTTAATTGTTGGGTCATGAAAAGAATTTAAAAGGTATGATAGCGTCAGTTTGTGTAGGTTTTCTGAAATGTCATAATTAATTATATGTGGGGATGCAATTAAAGTGATATTTAAAAAAGTTAAGGTGTGATTATTTTCTAATTCTAAGGTGAATTTTATTTTAGGGTGTAAAGTATTTATAAAATAATGAAGTTGATTTATAATATTTAAATTTGTAGTGTCAATTATGACTAAAAAATCGTCCACATATCTGTTCCATAATATAATTTTGTTGAAATTGCTGTTGTGTATAATTTCTTCTAAATGGTACATGAACGGGCCGTCAAGTCATGCTTCAACACGTGAAACGCCTTGAGATGAATATGGGCCTAAATCGCAGACTTATGCACTTCATCGACGTCTGTAACGATAGCATACGTCAGAGAACTAAAGCTCAAAGTTCAAAATCTGCATAAACACAAACAAAAAGTATTGCCAGTGTTACAGGACGACAGATGCGACTGATTTATATGCTTTGGGATCAACAGTCGTAGAACTTCGCTTATCTGAATGTGATTTTTAACGACCGAAAGGTTATTAACATTTATGAATAATATTACCCTACATAATGCATTTTGTGATTATGATATTTACTGGATATCGAAAAAACGTCTCAAATGTAGCATTCTTTTTAGATTATCTAAATGACGTCTTCGCTGTGGAGTGTTGTGCAACACCTCCTATTGAATAGAACCGCATACCTTTGATATCAGTGAATGGCACCTCTTTCATAGGACAGAGGTTTCTTTTACAGGTGGGTAATTTTACAATTTATATATTTTATTTCCTTCAAATTTTTTAAGGGAGTTGTGTGGTGAAAATGAGGCAAATATGACGAAAATATCTTTTTTTTTTATTTTGTATTTGTAATTAAGAGGAATCCTTCAAGATTGTTACTCTACCTTCAGATTCGTCGTACGTGCATTTAAATTATCACTCTTGCGGCCGTCTTTGTGCTTTCGTGTTCTTTTTGAAAGTTGAGTACCATCTGCTGGGATAATACTGTAGGTTTATTAGCTTAGCAGTATTTTATAGGATAATTAGGTGTAGTTTCTTTTATTTTGAGTGAATAACTCGTGGTATTTAGGTAGTGAGTATTAATTACAGTTTTGGTTAAGTTTCAGGTTTTGTCGTGTGTAAGTTTTATTATTGATACAGTTCCCACAAAACTAGTGACATACTGAAGCAATAACGAATAGAATTAGCCATTAGAAATGCAAGAAGAGGCCCTCAATAAGATATATAAGTAATATTGCGCATTGACGTGACTTCTACAAAGCTAAATAAAGAGAAAAAGGGAAAGTAAAGAAGTTTTACTAATCAGTATGTTTAAAAGTAAAAAAAATTGATTTTTAGCATGTTCCTTCATTATCGACCGGTTTCGGTATTAAAATATCATCTTCATGGACATATAATAAGTTTTTTTCTGGTTATAAACGTATCACCATAAACTAAAAATAAATATCACATGTCAAATTGTTGTAAAATTAGGTTAAAATTAACTTATCTCTACGGACTATGCTAACTTGAACATCGATCTTGAAAAATTGCACTATATTTCGAAGAGATTTAACCAGATAAAATTATATGAGAAGTTATTTAAACTAAAGTTGGCTTATTTCTAACATACATGCTTGTTTAGCGGATGTATTTAATATGGGAAAATCGGTCGAACATACTCCATACCTAAATGCGTAACAATATGCGCGCGAAAATTTTGGATTTTAAAATTTGAAAATGATGTTTAAATAATGTTTACTATTGTAAGAATCAAAATTGTAATAATTATATGAATTGGTTCATTTGTAAATTACAACAATTTTAGTATTACAATAAGATAGCGAGTCACGAATTAATAAAATTATGAAGTCAAAGAGAAACCCTAGCGTTAATTAGTAAAAAAGTTAAAAGAAAAAAGGGAAAGTTATAAAGAAAAAGTGGAAAATAAAATAAAATGAAATAAAGCTAACTTTAAAAT
>JAWQRJ010004729.1:0-10803 GCA_033557515.1 Diorygopyx duplodentatus
TCAATTAACAATAGAGCTTTTTCTGGGAGATTATTATCCCTTAAAAATTGCTGTACTTGTTTGACAAAAGAATTATGAAACCAATCTTTGAAAAGCGCCGAAGTCATCCACGCATTACTGGTATTTTTATATTCAATGGGCAGTTTTGTGTTTTTAAAGGCGCGTGGGTTACGTGCTTTACCAATAACAACTAATTTTAATTTGTGGCTACCATCTGCATTACTACAAACAAGAAATGTCACTCTCTCCTTGCTAGTTTTGCGACCTGGTGCCGTTTTTTCTTTAGTGTGAATTAGGGTTTTATCTGGAAGTAACATCCAAAATAGGGCTGACTCGTCTGTATTATATATTTGACTTGGCAAAAGATTTAAAGATTCAATTTTTTCAGTTAATTGTTGTTTAAATGGATCCATTAAATTGACAGCGATAGATAGCTTTTCCCCGCAAACTTTTAGCATTCTTAATCCATGTCTTTTCTTAAAACTGGTGACCCAACCACTGCTTGCTTGAAAATTATAGTTTCCATAACATTTTTTGTAGTAATATTTACCTTTTTCGGATAGAATTTCAAATGAAACTGGAGCATGCCTTTCTCTTAGCATGAGAAACCACGAATATAATTTATCTTCCATTCCTGGATATACTGCTTTCCGTAATGTTTTTCGTTTATTATGGTTGTCGTTCTGTATAACAAAACTAAAAGAAAATGAAGTTGAAAATTTATCCGAAAACATATGCATAAAATATTACTCACTTTATAATTTTTTGCCGCTTCTTTTTAATATCAGTTATCGTAGATTGTCCAACGCCATACTTCTCTGCCAAATGTTTTCCACTAATGCCCGCGTTTTAGTTTTAATATTTTAATTTTGACATCTAAACTTAACGTTGTATGTTTTCTTTTAGAAGCCATTGTAAAGTACCTGTCACCAAGCACTACTACTTACTAACTATTAAACACAAACTAGGGGAAGTACACAAGCGCTTGCTGTGGATATCCGAGGTTACTTCGGGGAATTCCGTTGATTATTAGAGCGAGCGCACAAATATGATTAGCGATTGGAAATTAATGCGGATTACTGAGATTACAATGAGACGTAAATTTAATATTCGGTGTATCGCGGTTTTCGGATAATTAAGGATACGGATTAGCGAAAATGCACTGTATATACTTGATGATATGTCACATATTAACTATTTTATTTAGTACAAAAATTAATAAACATTTACCTCTATTGATGTGCAATCATACAGCATATCTTTATAAGTTGCATTTTCAAGTTGCTCAGTTTTATACAAGGATGTCCAATTATCATCGCTAATGTGTCGATAACAAGTTCTGCAAGTATTCCTAAAATTATCCTCCATCTTCTGCTGAAATTACACTATTACTCCAAGCAACACGGCTTGATAAGGTCGATTTATTTATTACAGATTTTTGAATTAATTTTTTAGGTTACACTAATGTCAGCAACGATTGACGGACAATGTGGTAAACATAAACAAGTAAAAATTTCCAATATTTTCGAATTATCGCCGAATAAAGGAAATAGAACTAATGAATTACAATATATTATAATCTTATATTCGGCTTATTGCAATTGAAAATATCTAATTGATTTACTTTTACTTTTATAAAACAGATTCTAATTTATCTGTGATACTTACAAAGTGGTTGGTGTCATTGGTATCGCATAACATAACCTTACTTTTAAATTTTTGACAACTTCAACCAACTAAAACATTTATTTTTGTTGAGCTTAGTTTTTATCGTTTTTATTAATTACAATGTCCTACCAAAACGAGGATAAGCTAGATTGGATGTACAAGGTAAACTTTAATCATGATTTCATTTAATAATTTGGTAAATACGATTTGTTTTCGTGTGTTTTTAGAATGCTAACAGCTTGGTTGATCGGGAGGACTATTTGTTGGGTAGAAAAATCGATAAAAGCCTGGAGCAATTGAATGCGGAAGAAAAGGAAAAAGAATTGGGAATTACCGTGCCGAAAAATCACGTCGAACACGAATGTATTCCTCCGTCGATACGGGATTATAACAAACTTCAGGTCGGCGAGCAGCAAGTAGATTTGGCGACGAAATTACAAGAGGATCCCTTAGTGGCGATTAGAAAACGCGAGGAGGAAACGCGAAAGGAGTTTCTGCAGAATCCCGTTCAATTGAAAAAGATGCAAATGTTGCTCGACATACAACTGAAAAAAAGTAAGAAAATGAAAAAGAAGAAATTAAAGAAATTAGATGAGAAGTTATTGGAGTTACTAAAAAAGAATTCGGGGGACGATGACAGTAAAGATATGGATAAAATACTATTGAAGAAGTTACGAAAGTTCAGGAGTAAGTTATCCGAAGACGATCTACATGAAGTAATGACCTATAAAAAGATGATAGAGAAGAAGCCAGTTAAAGAAGAAAGAAACGATAGTGATGACGAAGATCGCAGACCCAAAAGAATGCAGAAGCAAAACAATAAAAGATTTCAAAGAGGGAGGTATGAAAATCACGCGACGTTTAAAAGTAATAACAAGAAGCATTTGTCAGAAGAAGAAATGGAACGTAAAAGAAGAGAAATGATGGATAATGCCTCGTGGAGGGATAAAGAAAGAGTAAGGAATGTGAATAGGTACAGAGACGAAGATAAAAAAGAAACTAAGCAACAAGATTATAACACAGAATTTTTGCATAAAGAATTGCTTAAATCGGCTAATAATTCCAGTGTGGAAAGTAGGATAAAAAGTAATATTAATAGTATACAACGATCTAGAGGCGATATGGATAAACATTTTTCTAGAAGGCACTGAGTTTGAAAACATGCGATAGAGTTTAACGCGAATAGTACTGTTAGAATACAAAATGAAACCTGTACATATTGTTTATATAATTGATTTTATTCATCATGTAGCTAATAAAACATTAATTTTAACATATTCTTTATTGTCTGTGAAGTGGCAGCTGGTGATTGGAGCATTTAAACTGGTGTAAACAACTGGTGTGTTGGACTAAAGTGCAGTTTAAGACAAGTTCCATAAACAAACAAACAATAAAATGTTTCTGTTAGTAAGTTTGTAGCCAGTAATGTAATATTTCTTACTGGCGAGGTATGAAGATAGATATCTTCTGTAGCTTTAGAGGATAAAGTTGGTAGGATAGTGCCCCAGCTGTTGTTTGGTAGATGGCGACTTTACTTCTCATGTTCTAGAGTTCGTCACATGGAATTCCAAAAAGAGAGATAAGAAATCCGCGAAATTCACACATTTATTTTCTATAAAGTTACAAAGAAAATTATATAAATGAAAACTGAAACAAAATTTGATTCAAAAAGTCCAAAGAGTATTTTCATAAGAAATAAGAAGACTGCTAATTCTCCACATCTTCGCAGATGATTCTCCACATCCTCCTATCCTTTGTGTTCTCCTGCCAATTGTTGTTTCTGGCCCTCGCAAGCTCTTCCGTCACTTCCTGCAACCATGTAGATCTTGGTCTGCCACGTCTTCTTTTGCCGTCCGGTCTCCATTCCATTATTGAATATACTATAGTACTCGGTCCTCCATATCTGACCCAGCCCACTTGAGTCTTTGTTGTTTTATTTTTTTAACTGTATCTTCACCTATTGCCTCCAATAGTTCACAATTCGGTCTTCTTCCATATACATTATCACTTATTTTGATGGGCCCCATTATTGATCTTAATGTCTTTCTCTCAATTACTCTCAGGTATTCTTTTTGCTTTTTTGTCAAGCTGGTTGTTTCGGCAGCATACATTAATATTGGTCGAATCATTGTCTTGTATATGTTTAATTTAGTGTCCATATTAAGAATTTTACTCCTTAATAATCCTTTATTTGCACAGAATGCTTTATTTGTTGCAATTATTCTTTCTTTAACTTCTATTTCTCTTTCCCCATCGTTCGCTATCATTACACCTAAGTACTTAAATTTTGAAACTTGCTCAAATGTGTATTCGCCAACTTTGATATTTTTATCCTCCGTTTGTTTGCCCAATCTCATGATTTTTGTTTTCTCCTCATTCACCCTCAATCCCATTCTTTCCCCTTCGGCCACCAATTCCTTCATCATTTCCACCATAATTTTTTTGTTTACTAATGTGATCCCTTGATAATTCTCACATACCTGCTGGTCTCCTTTTTTGTATATAGTTATTATTTGTCCATGGGCCAATTCTCTTGGTATATTCTCTTCATCCCATATTCTTTTAATCAAAGTATAAATCACCTCCTGCAGATCATCTCTTCCATACTTTATGAGCTCCATATTTATGTTATCCCTTCCTGGTGCCCTCCCATTACGTCCCTTATCTATGATCTCCTTGATCTCTGATTTCGTTGGGTAGTTCTTCTCCCCCAAATTCTTCACTTTCTCTTCCTTCCATTTCGTCATCTAGTTCCAGGTCTGTTAATAACTACCCAAAGTATTCTGCCCAGGCCTGTTTATATTGTTCTTCATTTTCTGTTATTTTTCCGTCTTTATTTCTGATATTTCTTAATTTGTCCTTAAATGTAATGAGATATAAGTATATTTGTTTTGTTCACTAATCTTCTTGTAAAATAGTTTTGTGTTTCTGCTCCTGCTCTCCCTCTCTCAATTTCTTTGACCTTATCGTCTTTCCATTGTCTTTTAATTTTCCTTATTAGCTTCTTATTCTCCTTTCTTATTTTTTCATATTCCGCTCTACTTTCCTTCCGAGCATGATATGACATTCCATGTTGTACCATTCCTGTCTATTTTGTTTTCTCTCTGTTCCGACATGTTCTTCTGCTGCTTCATTTACCTATATATTTTCTTATTCTATTCCATTCCATTTCTATGTTATTTGCTTCATTATGGTTACTTGGTTCGTTGTCTATCTTAGCATTGAAGTCTCCTAGCACTACAACTATATCTTCTTTTGGGATAATTTCAGTTTCTTCGTCTAGTTTTTCGTAGAATTTTTCTTTTTCCTCTTCTGTTGCTGTTTCCGCTCGTGCATATACATTCAATAAATTTATATTATTAATAACTACATTAGGAATAACCATTTTTTTTTAGGAATAACTAAATTATTTAAGAACACAGCTAGGTAGGTATACGGCCAACTATGAGTAATAGGGCATGTATAATTTTTTACAAAAACACATTAACCCTGACTACAGGCGTGACGTAATCGACACAGTTAACAGATGAATAGTTGTGAATGGTGTACAAAAAATTCCCCAAAATTCAATTAGGCTCGCAAACTACGCGGCCGTCATTTTCTTTTGTGAGTGCCAAACATCCTTTACGCTTCGCTGCATCGTCTGAAAAGGAATTGTTCTCAACTGTGCTCCATTGCCTACAGTTAAGGGTTAAATTAACAGTGGACTCAACACATTTAAGATATTTTATCCACTTTCTTTTGATTCTTTGTCCACGTTGGGAAAATTTGCACAAAGTGATAGCGCCAACTTTATGAAACTTGCTGGAACTTTATGAAACGCAAGTTGCTTTATGAGTGCGGTAACAAGATTAATGTGTGATGTACGGTTTTTTAGTAGCAGTTGTATTATAATTATATTCGCGACAATAAACAACAAGCCTTACAAGTTTCTCGCGAGGGCTTTTAATTCTCAACGTACGATCTTAACTCGTGGCAAACCTTATTATTGCTCTTTGCTCTTGACTGTGACTTAGCGGTGCGTGTTGTGGTGAAACTTGGGAATGTCTTCATGTCGGGTCATTTATTTGTTTGCAATCAGGCGTTATTGTACATTTTTATTGTTTTAGCTTTCGCATTACAAATGCAGCCAATTAATATAAGGCTTGTCCAATATTTGTACCTGCATGTGGTGCATTTGTTGCAACGTATGCAGGTAATGATGGTGGATTTCTTTATTTTATGAAATAGATAAAAGATGGTGAATAACCCTCTTCAAGAACAAACTCTAGTAAGTAGATCAGATTTTTTTCTCTACAGTTTTGAAAATATTGTGTTCTCGACCATAAGGCAAATCGTAGAGTTCGTTGACCAAAAACTGCTGATGTATAATTCAACAAAAAAAATCTGTCATATCCCCAAACCAACCAATTAAGCGGTATTATAATTTGGATCAAGTAGATTGTATAGATTGATTAATTTCGATTCATTTGAATAAGCATATGATTATCGTTTTTTTGCCTCCTAATTAAACGGGTATGTCCGGAATTTCAGCCTATAATCTCTTATACAGAGATCGTTATCACAGTGTTACACATATACACTTACAGGACACATAAGATTGGTCGTGGGTGTGTTTTGCTGTGGTTATTCTTTGTTGACCAGTGGTCGGCCGAACATATCCGGCAGGTGTACCAACGTAGTAATAGCCAACGTTGTCCTTGTTGATATTGTTTTAATTTTTGCACTCTTACAATTTACAATGATTACGATTATTGTTGTAACCTTAGAGCGGTTATCTGGAAAGGCGTGGTCGCTTCCTGGTGAACAAACGAAGTAGATTGACTTAATTAGTTATGCATTCTTCGTATGATTGCTGCTAAGTGTTGAAGATCTTGACTAATTTCAATAGGAATTTACATTTATGTGCAGTTTTATGTCGTTTGTGAAATGCCAAAAAACAATCTATCATAAAACAGGCGGAGTGTAACCCCAGTTTTCTTTTCTGCAAGGTACTTTACTTGCGCGTGAGGTAACATCCTGCAGCATGAAAATGTACTTTTTATCGCGGTGAAAGTTAATTGGTTGAAACCCAAAAAAATAGATTTCTCTTCAGTTTCGTGAATTTCTTTGAATGTTTGCAGACAATGAGAAATTTGAGCTGTAATTACATTCGATTCAATATTTTATTTAAAGTTTGAAGATACTAGCTTAGATATTTCCTGAGTGCTCCTGGAATTAATAACGTCACTTCCTTTTCCTTATGACCCGGAATACTAAGTAATTTTATGACCACAAAATTGTGGTCAGATATTTAGGCCACATTTTACCCGTAGGTGTCCAGTTAAATATTAAATGTTAAACCGCAATAACTTTTGCTGATTTTCCTTCATAAGGTCAACTTACTACGCTTATAACCAGTGCCAGGAAGGATGAAAAATATCCTGCCTGGCACTTATGAAAGCGCACATTTTTGAAAAGATTGTAAAGCTTTTGATTGAAGTGCCAATAGAAAACTCTTACTCATATCTGCCACATCCCTATTGCTTTTAGTCAAATATTATTATCTTTGGCTTGTTCTCCAAAACTTCTGATGATAGTGGGAATATGTTACCCATTATGAAATATTTTTGTTGAACTAACTTATAGAATGTTTGAGAAGCAAGGAAGGAAGGAAGAATGTTTGAAGAAGCAAGCAAACTTTTAATAGGAATGATTCCTGCAAGTTCAAGTTGAAGCTAGAGGTTTTCGAAGAAAGCAATGTCGTTCTTCTGAAGCCAGGGAGTATCCTTTCATTGTTTAACGAACACTGTATGAAAGTGCAATCATTAATTTGATATATAATAAAGAATTTTAGAAAATTCACAATGTGCAACCTTACAATCTTAAATTAAAAATTTACACGTGTAAAAGTTGCTTGGACAGGTTCGACGCGGACGTACGCATTTCTTCGCCGACCGAGGAAGCACTTCCTAGTCCATTAGCTCAAGAGTGCTGTGACTGAACCCATTCACTTACCACTGTCAGTGGGTCGCCTCTAAGAAGTCCAAAAGTGGGGACTATTAGTAATGCACGAGCATTGGCCGTCGAGTCAGTCCAATGGGTACTATATACACGTGATAAACTTCAACGGTTTCAAAGACACACATTGCGTCTGTTACCGCGAACACTCTGTATATAAGGGCATTTTTTCGTAGTGTTAAATTCGAGGTATGAGTCGCGACCGATCGATGTGACGAAAACGTTTAACGAAATTAAAAAATGTGGTTGAAGCAATAAAATAGCGAAGCAAATCGTCATTTTGGCAGAAAAAGAAGTTTTGATCTCGAGAAATTCCAAATCACTGAATATGAATCTGTTTGTTTTCGTAAGTATAACAATATTTTTGTTTTATTTTTCTTTCTTTCGGTAATTAGTAGTTCATTATTATGCATGGCTGAGCTGTAATAGTTAAAGAGTCATTTAGGAAAAAGAAAGTGCGTATTTTCACCTATTCTATAGGAATGGGTTGACGTTATTTTAATTATATTTATTTGCATAAAATACATGATTTGTGTGTATATTTCTGCTTGAGTTTTCTTCTTATGTTGAGACAATATAAGGAAGAAAGGACGAAAAGCAGTCAATTGAAATTCATGCATAAAATATTTGAGTAGATAATCTACTTTATTACTAGATTCTTCCATATCTTCGTCAACTGTAATAAGCTATTGAGGAAGATATGGGAGAATCTTATATGTTACAGTAATACGGTGCAGTTGTAATAAATAAATAATGATAATATTTCTGAAACCCACGTCTGAGGCAAGAGTTCATGTGACAGACAAATGTCCACCATAAACTTTAACACCTAACCTTGCATCTAAATCTTCTGCAAGAACAAGGGGATCGTATATATCCACTCGATTAGTATGCAAAGTGGTTCTGTCGGTATTCAGAATACGTGGGCGACCCATTATTCTTTCACATTTCGCAAATACACTTTCTATGGATGACGATTAACTAGGGCAACGGCTGAATTTGTAAGCACTTCCTTTCTGCCGCCTATTGTTTAAAAATTTGTCACGGATACTGTGCAGTTTTTTGTAATTATTATGTTATTGTTGAAAACTGAATGGGGATTTGGAGAAAAACTGAGAACGGTTCACATTTAGTCTGAATTTTTTTAATACAAATCTTGGGTACAAAATCTTAGGGTACTGTAAGCACCCTAAAGTTTGAGTAGGGTGTAGAGAAAGGT
Organism: Diorygopyx duplodentatus; assembly: GCA_033557515.1. Taxonomy (NCBI): domain Eukaryota; kingdom Metazoa; phylum Arthropoda; class Insecta; order Coleoptera; family Scarabaeidae; genus Diorygopyx; species Diorygopyx duplodentatus. Next base: position 8,888 of record JAWQRJ010004729.1, read on the forward strand.
AATTTTCTCCACACCCTACGAAGATATTTCTTTCGAAATATCTTGATAACTCCAAATGATACACGCATTGATTTTTCACCCTAAATATGAAATCAACCAACCCAACTTGCATAAATGTTAAAATTAATAACTAATTGGTAGGCAACTCAATTTACAACAAATGAATGTATTCTCAAAGGATCGCTTTTGCAGCAACAGCTCGCAAAACCTTCAATAATCAGAAAATGATACATTTTAGGTATGGGGAAACCTAACACCGTTTAATGACGATTTTAATCCTACATTCGATAAGATAAAAATAATTGGTAGATGCCATTTAAAAAAAACACTTTTTGTCATTGAAAGTTTCAAAATTTAATTTTGTACAGACCGCACGTAAGAACGTCCCGCCTGGTGTATTTCTGAAAAGTATCGCATAAGTCTAATTATGAAAATTCGATTTTTCAAAATGTTACTGCGGTTGCATAATTTTTGCGAAAAAAATCAATATCTCGACAACGATTAAGTTTAGGTTCGGTAAACGTATTAAGAAAGTTGTCCAAAAATTGAATGTAGATTAAGAAAAAAAAATTAAAATTGTGATAATTTCATTTAAATTAACAAAGTCACAACACTGTTGTCAACTTTCGGTATAACCGGAACCTCCAGCTTACTGAAAATATTTTTATCTTTTAGTCCCCTTCCTACTGGAACATTGACAATGTACACTTGTGCATTCAGATAATAATTATTTTCCACTATACTAACGTAAACTAATTCCCAGTATAATAATAATAATATTCCCTAACTTCCCTAAATTCCATAACTTAATTATACCTTTTAAAAAAATATTGTTGTCAGCTAAAATATAGAAAATTTTAGGTTAAACATCGTTGTTCCTTTCACCCCGCTTGCTGTATCGAAATCCAATTGGAAAAGTTTTAAACCTGCTTTGGAAACTGCAAAAGCTTCTTCAATCTAATATTTACATATTTCGTAACTTCTATGGACGATATCTGCAAAAGCGGAAGAATTGCATGACAGTTCCTAATAGAAAAAGAAAGAGCAGTTAATTCTCTGTAAAAAATCATCTAGAATACGTTTTTAAATCGAACAATTTAATAATAATTTTGAAGAAATTTTGAAAATTACACAGACAAAATACAATTTTGTTTTCTGGACCATCTAATTTTTGCTGGTTTCGTAACTTTGCTTAAAGATATCTGCTGAAGTAGGGGAGGTGGATAAAGAATCTTTTATAAGAAAAGAAAGATATGTTAATTCTCTGTAATAAGCTACATATAAAATATTTATAGCATCAATAAGTTGAGAGAAAAACTAAAAACTGCAGAAAGATACAGTTTTGTCTAAAAAAATACGATTTATTTAATGCAATCAAAGATATATCTTAAAATATGAAAGATACGGGAAATTTTTGTAAGTAGAAAATAATTAGCAAATAATGTTATGTAGGAAACTTCCCTACAATTAAAATTCCCTCAAAATAATAGAATATAGAAGGAATCTATATACTATTATTTTGAGGGAAATTTAAAAAATCGTCCACATTATAGATATATTTTATATTTTCATCTTTCATAACTTTGATTTAACATATCTCCTAAAGTAGAGGAGGTAGATAAAAAATCTTCAATAAAATAGCAAAGACCAGTTAATTTCCTGTAAGAGACCGTCTAGAATAGAATATGTTCTTAAAATGAGTAATTTAAGAGAAAATAAAAAAATTGCACCACGATTCAGTTTTATCTAAAAATTATTTTTTTCTTCATATAATCAAAGAAATCTCTGGAAATATTGGAGGTACAAGAAAATCTGGAGATAAAAAATAAAGTACGAGTAATTGTTGGTACAAAGACCCTAATTAAGTTATTTTGGATTACGTAATTTTGAAGAAATATCAAAAATCACACAGGCAA
>JAWQRJ010004730.1:0-10802 GCA_033557515.1 Diorygopyx duplodentatus
GATGGAAACTGCATTATATATATATATATATATATATATATATACATAAAGTGAATTATTTGGTTGGAAGTATCTAATGAAGCAATAGGTCTCCTTTTTGTTCTTTGCTATATTTCGACTATATTTCGAAATATAGCAAAAAACAAAAAGGAGACATGTTGTTTCATTAGATCGTTCCAACCAAATAATTCACTTTACTTATACCACGATCAATAATCTTATATATATATATAATTTCTGGTAGCATGTAGTATGTAGACGGTCGTCATTTCTAACTGAAATATATGACGCTACACTAGCTAATCTAGTATCGACCCAACTATAGTTGAAAACGTTCCAGCACACGTTCCTAGAAGCACTTTGATCTAACTCTATAGTGCGTATTTCAAACTTCTGGTGTTATAATATTAGTTTAGAACTTCCTTGGTGGTCGCGTGCAAGTGAGCTGATATTACAACTACTAGTTTTGCTCGACCTAGTTGAGTATTAAACGAGCTCGACACGATGCTTACTTCGCACCGAAATAGGTCATCTCACCCATTTAATGTCAAGCATATTTTGTTAAAGTGTGCATATTTTTATAGTCCGCTCTATGCACATTTATGTAATTGACCTTAGGGGTTGATGCCCCTTAAATTGTGCCAAATACCAAAGAATCATGAAATTATAAATAAGTAATTATTGCAAGTTGCAGTACACAACCCTAAACACGACAAAATGAAATATTTCACGGCAGAATGGTTTATTGCTTGACATAATTCTATATTTCCCTAGAGAACTGGAGTCTTGATAGGTTAATTACAGTTTACATCTAATAAATTTCACAACCAATAAATATACATACATACTTAATGACCTGCGGAGTGAATATTTCACTGTTAGAAAATGAACGTTGCTCATATCTTATGTATGCAGTTAAATGTAGTAATGGCAATGTGCCTTACTATTATTGCAGTAAGTCGCTATTCACATAGTCTATAAATAAGAGGCAATGAAATAATGAAGTCATTGTAATTTAGTAAATTATTGGTATTATTCGGTGATGACCCAATTAACTTTAAAGCTGAAAAGTATTCCTTTTAAATTATTTTTGATATATATTTTGGATAATTTACCGTCAAATACAAATTGTAATCCAATCTTAATATCATATATATTAAACGAGCTAATCATCACCGGTGTCAATGTATGGTGTCAACATTAAAAAAATGTATATTTATAAAAACCACTTCTTAAAATTGTTTCTAGTTTAAGTAAACGTTGACTTTTATAAGCGAGTCATATAAAAGAGACAGGAAATTGCAAACCAATTCTTCAAATGAAGAGGTTCGGGCTTTATAGGCCTCAGAAACCAAATAACGTATCAATGTTTTCTTTTTCTCTTTTTGCAAATTGATCAATAGTTAAATATATTGTACCCTAAAAGTACGTTATATATCGGTAAGAAGATAAATTGTTTTGATCGAGAGAATGAATTTACAGTTACCTTAGTGAAATTATAATAAATACATAGATAAATTTATCAGGTAGCTTTCCAATTAATTGATCAAAGTTGATGACTAAAGATGATCATACGGTTGACGACGTCAGCGTTTGTTAGACCTCAGTTCCATCTCAAGACCTGTTATTTTTCCAGTCATCTGTCATGGATGAAAAGCAAAGAAGAAGAAGGATTCCATGTTTGACTGATAGCTTCCAGTCTTTTTGTTTGCCCTAATTTCCGAAGTTGAATGTTTTTTTATATTTTTTTAAAGTGTATTTTGTATACAAAAAATACGTTATTAATAGTGGCCGTAAAACGTTACCACCCTTTTCATAACGCTGAAAGGTTTCCCACAGTGGCTCTTTGGGAAAGCATTATGGACTTTGTTTGTTACATCTATTGATTGTTCAATCTCCATCTCAACTTAGGCTACAGTACTGCGTCTGCTCCAGTGAGCAGAAGACCATTCTCTCTTGTGTGGAGAAGCAGGAACTAGGTCAAATAAATTTTGCGCTATCTACATTTCCAATGTCCACTATCCACCAATTTATGCCTGTTTGCGCGAGCGCGTATTTATTCAACGCAACTTTGTAACAGTTTGTTTAAAATAAAAGTTTATAGTTTATAGGAATGGGATTCTTAAAGTATTATTACTTATTTTAATAAACAACTTCTAGTGTCAATAACATTTTGTGTTATTATCTTACTATTTTAGTTGTAGATATCCAAAAAACAATCGTTTGCTAGGTTAAAATTATAGCAGCTACACGAAAGCGTAGAAGGTGTAGCACACCTTCTGCGATTTCTGGATCAATAGAATTTGATCCAGAAATTCACTATAGCTCTTGAACTGGTGAAACAGTTTACAACAAGATATGAATATTGTAATGAATTAGAAATATGAATATGAATATTAATTAAAAACAAATCGCTGTGGTTATTTCGTTGTAAGTACAGGAGGATAATACATAGTAATTATTATTCCGGAGTGATTGTTTTGTGTATTAATGACATCTATAGGTTTATAATCGCACATTCAGAATGAGAAAAATGGCCAATTGCTGTTCAATTAAATGTAATTGCTGTAAATGCTAACTCCCCGACTTTCTCTAAACTAAATTTTCTTTGGGAAAATATATGGTCATAAAATCGATCATTCAGAGTCATGTTCATTTATATTTTACGATTCTGCTACAATTGTTAACTGCAAATATGAAATTTGTGTACCCTACCCTTGCCCTTTCTTCAATTTGTTGTACTGGTTGTTTTTTAAATAAAACAGTATATTAATGTATTTTTGAATTCCTCGATGAATTTTTGATCGATTTTATATTGATATATATTTTCCCAAAGTTGCAGCGTTTAGGGAAGGTTCGGGGGTTATCTAATAGAAAGACGTTTATGCCAAATTTTTCATAAGATACAACTAATAGAAAAGAAATTTGTTGAAATAGTTAATTTATTATGGTTAATAACATAGTAGTATAAACAGTAACATAAAATAGTGATAATAGTAATCGAAGTTATATTATATTATATTATTAAGCCAGTAGAATCCTAGGATTGTGTATTACAGATTGGTGTTATAAGTAATAACAGCTTTATAATTACATAAAATAGTGATAAGTGAGGAGCTACAAGTAACGAGCTATAGAATAATGATATAAATGTTCAATCATTTATCATATTTATATGGAGTAGTAAGTGCAACAGATCGGTGATGTGACAAAATTTAAAACGCATACAATTTGGTTTTGTCAGTTATATGACCCAACTTCTTAAAATTCGTACACAAAATACAATATTAAACGGAAAATTAGAAAAGTAGAAAACATAAAATAACAAAAGGTAATAATGAAAAATAAACGTACTGCTTCCCTATGTCTGCGAAAGCAGTTGTCTCATGTGATTGCATATTCAAGAAGAATATAATTGGTCACTGAATAAAATACTCTGCAGGATATAATAGTGAACAGTACTGAATAATATTACAATATAAAACCTAATATAATAAGGAGCCTCTTATAATTAATTAAAGCAGTAGAAATAACTGAAGGCAATAAATCCATTGCTTATGATAATCTAATTAGTCGTTTTCAAAATAAAAGGTACCCAGCATCCAATTATTATAATGAAATTTTCAATGCGTCCTATGTTTTGACATCCACATAATAATATATCCACTTAATAATTAGTAAGCATTGAAGATTGTATAGGGTGTTCAAATATGGTGGTTAATAATGGAAGGCAATATCCGGCAAATAGCCTCCTCTTGCTCTTTGGCATGATCTTATTCGTTTGGCAAAATTTACGATAATTTTTTCGCATAATTGCGGCGATATTCCGCCAATAAAAGTGTGCTGTCCTTAAGGTCTTGAGTCGCCTGAGAGTTATCAGCGTGGACTTGCTTCTTTAAATAACCCCATATCATCAAGCATTTCATTGGCTGCATGCGGAGTGACACCATATTTTTGAAACCACATATTCTGGACGTCAATATCATCCAACTCATCCCATAAGAAGTTTTAAATCATAGATCTGTACCAAAGCTCGTTACAGTTAATGCATCGCCGACTTCATTCTCGAAAAAATAGGGTCCAATAATACCTCCAGTCCAGAAACCACACCAAACGGTCACTTGTTGGGGTTTGTTGGTTTTGTCACTATTTCTCACGGATTTTCGTCACTCCATATTCTGTAGTTTTGCGTGTTGACATAACCCCCAAGATTGAATTGTGCTTCATCACTGAATAGGATTGTTTTGCAAAATTTTTAATTTTCTTGCTTTCGTTCTAAGGGCCAATTAACAACAATCATATGCCGCTACTCATGATCAATACTTCAATGCATAGGTTAACTGTATTTTGTATGCCTTTAAATGACGATTAAAAAAAAATATTATGCAAAGTCGTTGGTTTAATTCGCAATTGCCTCGACCGACGACGAATTGATATTTACGGAGTTTCAGCAACATTTTTACTTACAGAAGCAATGTTTTCAAAATGTACACTATTAATGCTACGATGGTAGACACTTTTTAGCATCCTGTATTGTACCAATATCCTCAAATTTTTTGATTAAAGTTGCAAGTAGCAGTTTTGGGTGAAACGTTATTTCTGCCGAAATCTGTGCGTCATTTTCTAACCGTCCGCTACACTTAAAAATACGTTGTTGAACTGTATATCGCTCTATAACTGAACACCGCAATTCTTTTCATTAGCAATCACGATTAATGGCGGTAAATTCAACAAGCAACCTCAAACTTGAGCACCTTTATTAGACACTTTTCGAGAAAACATTGCTGCACTTGAGGTTTGAAATTTCCTAAAGAATATTGGGATTTTCTGTTATTTAACATGTTGAAAAATTGGATGTTGGATGATGGTTGAACTTAAAATTATAGACAACGTAACTAACAAACACTTGTTCGTTAAAACACTGAAAATGCACCTGTACATAAACAATGCACAATGCTGATTGCTAAAGTTGTTGTTTTTAGTTATATGGATCCTATATAACTAATATACTAACTATAATACTTCCATTTTCCATAATTAAATTTTATATGTAACTTATTTCATTTCAAATTTTACCTGCATATTATTATTATTATTTGATTGATGAAATATGATTGTAGTTATAATAATATATATATATATATATATATATATATATATATATATATATATGTTAATGCAGCGTAGCGTGGAGGTGCTCTCCCTTGCTGATATACCAGATCATTTTCTAATCTGAAAAACACATTGTAGGGCAAATTCCTATTATTACTCAGATTCCTATTCGCTGTAGTATTCGTATATTAATTACAAAGGGATGGAATTTGTGTTCTTTTAAAATTCTGTGAGCACTACTTTTTGAAACACTTCTGTACGAAAAACTGCTGACCAATTTGGTCAATTTCGTACAGAAGTGTTATTTTCGATATGAACGAACATGACCCAGAACTGCTATTTCAATGCTTCATTTCTCACTGGAGGCCGGAGTTTGTGTTTCTTATTTGTAACTGAGTCTGTCTGCAGAAATTTTGTCATCAAATCCGATACATAAAGGTGATGCACCCTTTTATAAGGGTGGTTTTCTCATTGAAGATACGGGCTGCCCCTCTAGCTGAATTATTGTTCTGGTAATAAAGACCCACAATCTCAACCCTTTCTTGGAGTGTGTAAACCATGGTCGTTTTAAACTTCTTCGTTTAAACTTTTTTAAAAGATTTTTTTAGTATCATATTGGCGTTTTCTTATAACCTGTAATACAATGGTTGGAATTGTTCGTTTGACGTCGGGATTGAGGTTAGGAGAGGTTACGGAGCGGAATTCCAGGCATTTGAAATTGAGTTGTATTTTGATTTTAAATCTTTAGAAATTAAATGCAATGGAAATTATTCGAAAATATTTTTCTTGAAAATGAATCGATAAAAATACAAAACAAAAACACCTTTCGTTGAAAGTATCACACGACCCACCTTTAAATTACATTTTTTATGGGATGCTTCTATATTTTATGCTAAGAGATATTCCCTTTCAAAAGAAGGTTGACGTGCTTCGCCATTTCTGCGGAAAACAATTGCGTGCAAAGATATTTGAGGGGGACTGTTTTCCTTAGGAGACACCCTGTATAAGTAAGATGTCCCTGAAGAAACGTAGTGAGTTACTTTTGTTAAGAACTGCTTTTAGATCACGAAAAGATTTATAGTTACTTTGAAACTATTAATGATATTTAACTAGCGAAAAATAGAATTTGTGTAGTAACTCCTGTATGTTGTATGCAATCATATACTGTTTCCTATTAATGTCAATACTGATAGCAGTTCATCGAAGGTTGTGCATAACAATTTACAACCAATTCAGATTTAATTGCTTGCTGTGTACGTTTATTAATATTTATTGAATTATTATTCTCTAATTCAACCCAAATCTAGCTATTCTTTAACTAACAGCAGATTGACCTTATAAATTCCGATGTAAGGTGCATTGGATGAAGATCAAGAAGATCAAGAAGTCCACCTAGGAGATGACTTGTTTACAACGCTATGACGACTTGCTTATTATTGTCGTTTACCCGTTGAAAATTATACACAATTGTTATGGAACATTAATTTAGTTTTAATATAACATAAATGTTTACAAATAAACAGTTTCATAACAGTCTCATTCATTGCAAATAGACTAAATACCATTGGCATCGAATATTACGAAATAATTATGAAATATTCATAACACAATATGAATTCATGTTATTTCATAAAGTTATGCGAATAAATTTTACATTAACATAAATGAGCATAAACATATTAATAAACAAATACTATATTAATAAGCAAATACTATTGAATTTTCATGAAGGCACTTCAGGGACATACAATAACCATATTTATGTGGTGTATTATTAGATTTCGCTTTCAGCGACTTAATTTGCGTTACATCATCACTAATTACTTATTAAGACCTAGTTCACATATTGCAGAAACTAGGCATCTAGTTTAGAACTTGGCGAAAGTGGTTCTACGGGCAGTACTCGTTCTTTGTTGCTAACTACAAACACTGATTTACTTCTAGTAGTCAATAAAACGTTATTCAATTGCATGTGGTTATTTTATAACCTTGCCTCGGGATACTCAATGCTACTTCCTGCGATTCCGACCTTACATTTAACTGTGTGAACTTCAGATTTACCTTGAAACAGCTCATGTACCTGTGTCAATGCAATTGCCATCCGCAAATAAAAATATGGTTAGGACGATTTTGCTTTAAGTTGCAAAGCAAATAGAAATTGTTAAACGCATATTACGTAAGTGTTAATGGTATTTTGGCATGACGTAAGTGCCCGAAGATACTTCTGATTAAATGATAAATTTTCTATAAATTGTACTATGAAGTGTGAAAATCTGCGTGCAAACATAGTTCGCAGTCAATATTTGCTGGGTTCATTCGCGTCTAACGGCACGAGGTTGTGACTGTTGTGAAGGTTGGAAATCAATGTCAACGATTCTTGAAAATACTAGGTTACACAAACTCGTATTTTAAGTACTCAACTAATAATTACTGTCTGATATTTTCTAACTGATTGACTGCAGCTAAGAAATAGTAGAGTGGCAGGCTAGTGTTTGACCTAAAAAAAGTTGGATGTTCGCTTTATTAACTAAGTTCTGACGATATTGAAACTTCCTGGAACTGTTTTTTTGGCTACTTTGTGTTTGCAGCAAAGCTGATAATATATTCATTTAAGCTGTTTATTCTCGGCTACTCATAAAAACTCTCACGATCTCGACTAATAGGTTTCCACTCTTAGAACTCAATTATTTTATTTTTAGTGTTAGAACTAGAGGTGCACCAGATTTCACTTAAGCCAACGCAATTTTATTTTTAGATTAAATTTAACATGTTACTTATTGCTAACTTAGTGTACTTCACAATACTGCTAGCGTTGCATACATTGAAAGAAATTTGGGTAAAATTACGACAATTTGTTTAAGTATGTGCAAAATTCCATATTTAGTACTGTAAAAGTAAATGAATTATTTGTTTGCATTTTTTTTGTTTTGTAATAATCAAGCCAAAATATGGGAAATCGCGTGGCCTGTTTGATTTTCAATTCATTTTTAAAAATGGGCAAATGGGCAGTTTATTATTTAACCACTAAAGTATTTATACTTTAGTGGTTAAGTAATTACATCCAATCGTGGAGTAAATCTTCTTTGTGATTTTGAATTACTTTATTATTGATCTCGTGGTTGGGTTTCGACTAAGATTTTGTGCTTCAAATCAAAAAGACATTGCCCAAGAACGTAAACAGAGTAACTTTGTAGCATAAGTGACCTTAAGCAAAAACTTCCAATAAATGGACATACGTTTAATAAGCAAGGTACGATTCCTGAGTTAACCGTGCAGCTAGGATCAGCGCATGCGACTGTCTTCCATATTCTCAGACAACGCTTGGACATTTGGAGCATTCTGAGCGCGCCAGATGCGCCAATCAAATGAATGGCGTCATTACGGGCCTCCACGAAAATTACAATGATGATTGACGCAACATGCGTTTACAATGATGCGTTCACAATATAACCTAACGTTTGCGTAACTTATGTTTGAGCACCGCCCTCCGTAATAACTCATTGCCCTCCGTAATTCAAACTTTCAATACCCTCTAACTCGCTTATTAAGTAATTTGCTAGTATAGGTTTGTAGAAGCTATTTTGGCTTAAATCACTTATTGCACGCACAAATTGTTAGTTTTTCCCATAAAACCGGGAACATCTCCTAGTTTCCAGTTTCACAAAAGATATCGAATATGTTTTAGTTCGTGAATTTTATTTCGTAAAAAATTGACACTTTTGTATATATTTTTGCTTATCATTTACCGTCCTACATGTTTCGGGGTTTGATACGCATCTTCAGGGACTCCACAAGCAATAAAGATATTTCTATATACCTTTTACCATTGTGTAATCTAATGTATTTTATAAGAAATAAGGAGGGATACATCACAATCCCATAAATTGACATATTCTATAATATTTCCTCCTAGTCCGCATGTTATCCAAACCTCCGTACAAATCGTTTAATTTCAAACAATCTCCTTTAGACATTGCTCTTCTCTGGCCAATTTTTGTACCATCGGACACAGTTGGAGTCAAAGTAGGCTTTCCTCTATCTTTACTGAAGTAGTATCTTCCACAGTCCATGATGGAGTTGTAATCGTATTCAAAACTGTATGTGCTGTTCTCTAAACTTTCTTTCTCGAAATTGCCTCTGAATTCTAAACAAAACAAAACAAGTTTTCAGCAAAGATATGTTTACATATACCTCAGGATAGAAGACAACAAGGAAGATTTCTTACTTGATATGATGTTATCATTGTGGACTTTGATAAATGTATCTTTGTCACATCTGGATTGTTCGTGGAATATAACCTATGGCGTGTAGTAATTCGTGGATGGCTCTTCCTTCCGTGCGCAAGCAGTTTTGACCGATCGGGCGGTTCCTCAAGATTTGGGCACCTCCAAATCTTCCAACAAACGACCAGCAACCCTTCGGGTACTGAATGGAGCAGATTAGTAGTGGATTTTCCGTTTCACGGAACGAACTTGACGCAGGACATGTAATTGATCGTTTTCAGTACTTTGTACATCATCAGATGGTTCTGAAAAAAAATTGAGAAATACTGTGTCTTTTTACAAGATAAAAAAATTTAGGAATGTCAGTAGATTTTAAAGTGACCTTTGGTTAGAAACATTGGGTTCTGATTTTGTAGATGCCAAAAATAATACATTTAGAAAAACATTATCATTAGTGTTAACATTATCAAGTGATGAATGAGAAATACCCACTTAATCCTTGTTCGCTAAGTTCACAACAAAAATGATAATATATTCATAAAAGCGCATAAAACTGAATATGCCATTTATTTACTTCGTAATAATAAAAGAAGCAAAGACAAAGAGTTGGGAAGAATTCAGGGCAGAAATTAACGAAGACTACAAAACAATTAATAGGAAATTCTGGGACAGCATAAAATCGCTGTGAGGCAATAAAAAGAAGGAAATAAAAGTAATCTTAGACAAAGACAAGCAGTTGAAAGCAACAACTTAAATACTTGAAAATAGTTGAACTGGAAGTATTTCGTCCCGGAAAAGTTTGAGAGTGATGCAGAGGATAAAACGCAAAGAGAAAAATAAAAAAAGGGTTTGATCCTTTTTAGAAGGAAAAATCAGAAGAGAAGAAATTGAAGAACCGATCGTGAAAATGGAAAAACATGGCAAGCGAGTGGAGAAGATGAAATTGAATGATCAAATGGATGGGATTGAAAGGAAAAGAATGGTTATGAAATTTATGCAAAGAAGCATAAAATACGGAAGAAATACCAGAGGATTGGGTGAATCACCTAATATTACCCATGTACAAGAAAGGAGACCAGAGTATATGCGATAACTATGCAGCAATCTGTCTCTCTTCGATTACATTTAGAATTTACATAAGAATAATAAGAGAGAGACTGAAGAAAGCAATAGACAGCCAAGCAGTATTCTGGACAAACAGACAAACGAACGATAACATTTTCATCATTAAGAACAATGATAGAAAGGAAGATAGAAGAAGATATAGAAGATGTGTATATTTTATTTTCCGTATAGTTCTGATAATTGTATTTTACGGTCTTCCATAAACTTATTATTATTATTGCGTTTCAAAAGTTTTATGCCCAGGAATCCCAGGTTTTTTTTTATCAGATATTAAAAGTCGATTAAAATGTATACTAGCAGATACAATATATATATATATATATATATATATATATATTGTAT
>JAWQRJ010004731.1:0-10802 GCA_033557515.1 Diorygopyx duplodentatus
TCTGGACACCCTGTATATATATATATATACATATATATATATATATATATATATGTATATATATATATATATATATATATGTATATGCATATATATACATATCTTGAAGTTCGAGGTCTCCCAGTTTTCATTTTCACATGATTTTCAAATGACATGAAATGTTGTACACAAAGTGAATGTGTTACTTCCAATTTATTAAAACGGCAATACTAGTAAATTGCACATCATCTTCATAAAGCCGGTATTTACCTACCATATCTCGAGATTTTAAATAGGCAATACAGTTAAATAGTAGTAGCGGTAATATCGATATAATACAAAACACAAAGAAGCAAACTGTGATGCAGAATATCAAAGTTTTGGAAAAGTCAAGCAGTATTAAAAGTGTGGTCAGTCCCTGACTAAAAACCCGACTGATTATGTCAGAACAACATCAAGCTCAAGTGAAAACGGTGACCAGTGAAATTAGAAAGATTTCCAATAAGCTTAAAGAAAAGCTTCCCCACCACGTTAATATCTTAACTAAAGGTGCCATAACTAATCAATAAATCGAATATTTTTGATGAAGTGGTATTCCAATTGCCTAAAGTAGTACTCCAATATTATTCAATTATATTATTGCAATGTTGCTGCCAATATTTATAATTGATGGATACATATTTTCTGAAATGTGGAATAACATCTGTGGGTATATAAATACTGGGTGTTCATAAATAGTGGATGCTCTGTACTGCATAACATCATATCTGAAGCAATATCCATTGATTATTCTACAGCATTCTATTTGATTTTATCTCCGCTTATCTACATATTGCATCCTTAATCAATGTGAACTAATGATTACGTACGCCCAGTTCTATGTCTAAAATTATAATCTGTTTAGCATTAAGAGTACACCAGATGGCGGTAGTTTCGAATTCCGAACGCAGGCACGCGCTATCTTTTAACTTTAGCCTTTTAAAGCGTTTGTGGCCAGGACGATGAATCATAGAGTTAATAAATGGCGCAGAACGGAAGCGCGCTCTTTGATAAACGACGGGGTATTTTACAAGTTTAAGTAACAGCCGTACAAATTAAAATGTAAATAGCAGGCGATTTATTGCGGGAATATGGAATATGGCGTTTTTTACCATGAATCACCAACAGAACGCTGTTGGAAAATTTCGCTATAACCGGCATAATTATTTCGAAATGCTGCTGAGTTCCACTCAGAGGTCAATTGAGGCCTAATTGGCCGAGTGACATGTTTCTGTCATAATTGCGCAATTATTGTTGTTAGCAAAGCTTTTAGTTCGGAAAAAAATGAACTGAAACAAACAAAGAGTCTTTCCAAGAAGGATGAAGATGGCATGGAAAGCAGATGAGGATTATCTTAGTCCTGTATAATGAGGCTCGTTAGTTGTGGTCTACGCGTCTTAAATATTTTAATACGGCAATCACAACCATAACAGAAAATATAAAACTCGAACACATTTACTACTGATGTATAAAAACATCAATTACGGAACAAACACAATTCACACAAATTTCTTCCATTTCAATAACCTCCCAGGATTTATCTTAAAGTGAAGATCAAAAAGTAAGCTGATTGATTGACCGCCACATACATCTTCGGCATGCGGGACGCCTCTGCCTTGCCCATTTCCTGTTTAATAGCAGGACTGCCAACTGCCGATTGTAACTGCAGAGCTTGAGTAGCGTAGCGTGGGTCGTGAAGTGATAATCTCTTGCCATTTCATACTTTACGCGGGCCTACCTACCGCTGCCCATTTTACCGGCTGCTATCATCACTGCAGGATGTTAAACACAATCATTTATTTTCAATCATATGAATGAACGTAAAGCTAACTAAACTTCTGCAGATGCTCATTTCAACTAACCGTCTCAGCTTAAAAAGTGAAAACCTGGATTACAGATTAAAGAAGAAATTGTAGAAAACCTCCCATGAGAACAAGTAAAAAAGTTGGAACAGGAATCTTTTTGTCACTGAATTCATTTCCTTGAGAATAAGCTTTCGATATAATTAAAATGTAATAGAATAAATTATTGTTAGTCATGGGATATTATCTAAATGTAATTAATTTACCGTATCTTATATGTTAATTATGGTATTTTAATCATATTTTATAGAGTACTGAGGAAAATGAATTAAGAAGATGGCTCAAAACAGTCTTATATTGGTTTTAAAGTTCGTGTTTAATATTGAAGCATGCAACTTTTAAGGTGTTAAGAGAACAAAACATATGTATGAAAATCAACATACACAGATCTCTCATCTATGTGTATTTCTTTAATAATGGTTAGATGGGAGAAAAGCTTTAAATAGAAAATCGTTGTTAACGACTTAATACATGAAGCTGAAAATTTTTGACTTAAAGTAACTGCACAAAAAGCGAAAGAAATGAGAATGGGTTACAATTTTAGAATACCATAGTTCGTCCAGATATGTCAAAATCTCACCATCGAAATTTTGGAGCAAATGCATCACTTTCTCTTTATATCAGAGAAATTAAAAATAATATTATTTACAAATACTTATAGATTTTGCTTTAGATACATATAATGCATTTTTATCAATTCCTTTAATAAAAGAATTAACAAAAGATTAATAATGCCAATAACAGATATAATAAAGCGAAAATAACTTAATTTGAAACTGATAACCAATATATTTGTTTAATTTTCAAAATAAAAATAATGCAATTGTTGATTGGCGAAGTTGATTATAGGTTAATTTTTTTTAGCTAAATCTTATTTTGAAGATATCACACCTTAATATTTGACGATATTTGGTATACATCTGCGTGGGGCAATATAATAGTTAAGTATTTTATTTAAAGTTTATCATTATAGGACTTGAATTTAATTTACTTTTTGGCAATCTTTATAAAAATTAAGCAGTTGATCAATATTCGTAAAACAAACTTATTTATAAAACTACTAAAATAATAGCTCATTATTTCTAGCATTCCAATATAATAATATATCAAGGCCAAAAAGTGGCCTTTGATATGTATACGCGTATGTTTATACACGCGCCAAAAGTGCTTTTTTATGAAAAAAAAAATTACCAATTCACCTTATCAAAAAACTTTATTTTTTATTTTTAAACTGCGCTCGACTTTATACAAAAACTCTCAGTTTCTAACAATTAACCCACATTTTAGACGCCCAAAAAAAACTAATCCCCATCAAACTTTAGACAGATCGAATATCTGGAATCCATTAAAGTGAAAAAATATGTCGTCATTCAAAAATGTAAAACTCCTTATTATTGCAAAAATGAAAAATTCAAACTCAATTCAATGTTACGACATCTGAATATGTATTTACGCATACGATAATTATGATAATGATGATTAGATTAATGATAAAAAATGTAGAAATTTCTTTAGATTACTAAATATTATTTTATATAAATATAACTATTTTATATTTGAGCATTCTACATTGACAAAGTACAATAATTAATATAATATCAACCCCCTTTAAAGAAAATATATAAAATATTGCATGAACATAAATTTGAATGCCTTTTATATTTGAGCGTTCAACATTGACAAAGTTCAATAATTAATATAATATCAACTCCATTTAAAGAGAATATATAAGATAAACGCGATTACTCACTTCAAGTAGAAGTCAAAAATATTCTAATAAAAAAACGAAAAATAAACTATTTTGCAACGATTGTTGAAAAGACAATCTAAAAAAGACAAAATAAATTGTTATAACTGCTAACAATTTATTTTGTCTTTTTTAGCAATAGTTGCTGTTTCTTCACTGCAACTATTGCATTGAACTTTTTGATCTAAATCACTTGGCTAAATCACAGTAGAAAGCAGATACCGCATAAGTTGCTTAAAGTTATTACAGGACAAAATACATTCTGCTTCAAATACCTTTCTTTCAAATGTAGATTTTGCTGGTGCCATCAGTTTCTATTGGTTTTATTTCTTGGTGTAATATTTTATTATAATTATTAACGATATTGATTTCCGTTTTTTCTGTTTTGAAAAACGTGGTAAAGTCAGCATATTGGTTGCAAAGGAAGTTTTAGTATTCACCGTAATTAATACCTAACCACAATATACAAAAAGTAATGCTTCAACCATGAAGCGTGCTTGCAAATAACATGAGGAAGTTTATAAATACACACAAAGTCATTATCGCAGCTACTCCTTTCACAAATTATAATTGTGGTGAGTTTTCAAAAATGAAATAAAGTTATTCACATTTCAAGAGCGGCTCATTAGGAAGTGCAACATAATTAATAATCTACCACAGGATAGTCGTTACGATCGCACTCGCTTTGCAAAAACTTGCACTTAATGATCAAAGTAAAAATAGTAAGTATGCGATTTTTTTTTGCGTGCCAGCGCACACTCAATTATTTTTAATATATGCGATCTGGGTAAAGTAAGAGTGAGCAACTTTCACCTAAGTCTTGCAAGAAAGGTAATTAGGCATAGCGGTATGCACACACAACTTGAGCAGGGCGTTTATTTAAAAAATCTCTGTAAGGATCGCTTAGGTATTATTCAAAAGCCGGTATAAATTGCAAATTTTAAGAGCCATCAGAATAACCTACAATTTCCCCGAATTACTTTTACTTTCATTTCGTAGGCTTAGACTAGATCCATAAACATTCTAAGAGAACCAATTTGCATGCAACAATAGAAGGCATTGTGGAAACTCACTTACTCACTCTCAATTTCACTGGCATAAGGTCACCAGGCGTTGTTTACCTCATTACCAACATTTTAATTGCTTAGTTTACATACGGGCACCAGGGAAGTGTGTCAAAATTAATTCTGAATTAAATTAATTGTGTGAACAACTTTACGTAACCAGTTATTCACTGTTTTATAATTGCCATGGTTATTTATAGACATATACGTATAAAACACTTGATATTTATCCCTACTACGTCGTTTTGATGGGGGTTAGAATTGTATGATAATTATAGAATTATAATAATCGTCTGGGTAATTAATTAGTTTAATAGCAATTTGTAGTTGCAACAAGACCTGTAGGGGTTCTTGATACAGGTAAATATACCTTATGATAATTATACTTATTTAAGTTGAATTATCATAAGCGTAATAGGATGCTAAAGCACTTAAATACTAAGATAGCAAAGTATAGAGGGTGTTTCACAAGATGTTTAACATCATGGACCTCAAAGGACCACACACGAAGTTACTGGGTGAAATCTTTTGACATTCTAGAATTGGTCCAAATGGTTTGATGCTCGCCATTGGCTTATATTAATTTAATTTTAGCTATATTTTATTGCATATTTTAAGCATTATTTTAAGCATATTTTATTGAATATAAATGCGAAACATAAGTGTAATTAAACTGAATTATTATGAGTAAATTGAATTCTACTGCACACAGTTGTTGTTGAGTATAGATTTTCGATCCTGATCATAAAGATCAGGATTGAAAATCTAAGGGATTATGCAATACGTTGTAATTTATGTAATTAAAGTGGTAATGAAAATATAGGCCAATCATGTATCTCTCTAATCCACTGAAGATTTTCTCTGGATCTTTAGAATTATTCAAGGACCTGTTACCATCGGAATCATGGTCCTATTTCTTAAGATCAACTACTTCACTTTTAACCCCAATAGAGTGAAGATTTACTTTTTACTTCAACCAATTTCATTCCACAAATCTTAAGAAACAAAAAAGACACCTCGTCAATCATTTCTTGTCCACATCACTTTTTTTAAATGTTTCACATTCCTCAGACCTTTTGGTCGTCCAAAATAAAATCAGCAACTTATAACATCAAATGTAGGTCGGTGCACGGTTAGTGGACTCATTCGTAACAAAAAAAATCAAATCCGCTCACCAATTCAAGCTTAAAAAAACTAATTGAATTGAATAAATTGAATTTTCTAACAGACCAATCCCGTTATATTTCCTCGGAGAAATGTTACAACCGACAAACATAATACTTTCACAATTTCACGCAATGACACCCTGTATGATTAATTGTCTGGATGGCGCGGTGACACTGCCTGATAAATGCAATCCGAACAAGTGAATGTACAAGCGGAGACAGTACAACTAACATAGAGAGAAAAAAAGTGATAAAGTATTTCCGTACACGTCATTCTTCACTTGTGAGTTAGTGCTGGTACGGTAGTTCAGTAATTATATAGGCCGTTTCAATAAACTAAGTTATTTAGGCCATATAAATGTGAGAATATCTTAGCAGTAAATTTTCTAGTAACCCGTAGAAATTAGTATCTGTTATGGAAGTGGTCTCATATGAAGAATGTGATGGCGTAGATCTACTGATTTAAGTGCATAACTTAGATATCTCGTAAGTCAAAAACGTTTTCTAACGTAAAAGGACGTAATTGGAAAATGAAATCGATTGATAACATACAAAAGTGTTAACTGCTAAACAAGAAACAATCAGTGCGTGTTAACACAATTTAAAGTTCATTAAAGGCAGTAAGCTTTTGCGCATGGCTTACTACAATACCAGATACCAATACCAAGATAAACACTAACCAAGATTTTGTCCCGACACACCAGCGTCGAAAAATACAAGAAAGGATAGTTATAATAATCTTTCCAATGGTGGTGCACAGTACAAACAGTAACAAATTTCTGTTAACTAAACAGGAATATAGGATATGATGACATTGTCATAATCATAATTTGGCTATAAATACAAGAAACAATATAGAAAAATAAATCTTTTTCATTCGTACATTCCGTGAACTTGCTCCTGTCCATTCCTAGTATATGTTTGTTTTTTTAACATTCCTTTCATCAATTCCACCATTTCAAAAAAAAATAAAAGCAATGTTTCCGTTGCTTTTAATTGACAACGCATATAGTCACTGCAGTGAAGAAGAGCCTGTATCGGAAGATGGTAACGGATCTCTTTGTTTACCACCAAATTATTAATTGAGAACGAATGGATTCACAGGAAAGAAGAAGGTTAAATAAGTACAGAAGATACAGAGATAATGGAAAGATTGAAACAGTATTTTCAAGAAATTATTGAGTGTAAAAATCACAGCCAACCAAAGGAAGGAAAATAAAGAGAACCAAAATGTAAGGGAACGAGAAAAAGACGAGGAAGCTGTATAAGTGGACATAGAAGAAGTGAATAGAGGTATTCAAAAGACGAAAATTGGGAAAATCGCCGGGCATGACAAAATAACCGCAGAAATGAAGACAAGGAAGATAAATAATAATGGAAGAAAATCGAAAAGCATCATGGAAGGTGGGCATTATGCTGCCAATATTCAAAAAGGCTGAGAAGAATTGTGTAGAAGAGTAAAAATCTACGACATAATGCTGAAGAACATACTGAGAAAGAAGATCGACAGGCAAATTGAAGAATAACAGAGCGGCTTTCGTAAAGGATATAGTATCCAAGACCACATTTTTAGTAATAAACAAATCACAGAGAAGACATTGGAAGTAGAAAATAAAACGTACTTAGCATTTGTAGAGCTTGAAAAGATCTTCAATCGTATGCCTAGGAAGAAAATGGATGATATAATTTTAAAAACAATTGAAAGAGAGTGAAAAGGATGCATAGGATCTCTATACCTTGTTATCTTCTCAAGTAATGAAAACCAACCACAAGACAATCTGAAGATATGAAACGAGGATTTCGAGGATTATAATTTAAAAATAAATATGGATCATACTAATGTGGTGGTGTTGACAAAACTAGAAACACACGTGGAAGTGACTACAAATGGAAATGCAATAGAAAATGTACTTGATATCAAATACAGTAGTCATTTTAAACCAGGGGGATAGAGAGGAAAGTGAAATCAATAAGAGAATACAAAATACACCGAAATTATAACATTCGTTTGGCAACACGTTAATGAGTAATAAACAAATAACTCAGAACATGAAATTGTGCATGCGAATTTTCGGTTGTTTCAAAAAGAATGGAAAGTAAACTACATACTGGCGGTGGAAATGAAGTTTTTGCGAGAAAAAAAGGCGATGCAATAATGGACAAGATAAAAAAAACTATTAAATATTTACAGCAATGAAGATCATAATCCAACAGAAGCAGATAGGATAGTTTGGGTGCATTATTAGAATGAGACTAATTGGGATTATTTAACTTGTGTTTTGAGACCAACAACATGTTAAACAATATGGGATACAGTAACCAACAAGAAAAAAGTTGGTTGGAAAAAAGACAATTTGAAAATTATCAGTCCAAAATGCGCTTTCCGAGAATCATTTGTTATTACATCCAACATTACGTTATTAGTGGGTCTAAGCCATAAACTTATTAATTAACAAATTTCAAAATTTATAACACCGGTATTCCTTAATTTTATGTTTCACGAAAAGGGGTTTAGAATTTTCGAATTTTTGAAGCAATGAAGGTCGATATTCTTCTATGAAGGTCACTTCTTGAACTTGTTTTCCAGTTATAACCGTTTCTATTTTTTATTTCAGTATTCAACATCTTATTTTAGTATTAGTCTAAAAAGTGAGATTGCGAAACGTATGTTAACGGCAGTCGTTTAAAAAAAATTAATTAGTTCATCATACGACGATTCTTTTTTACACACTGGCTGAAATGGTTGAAATTATTTTCATCTACGTATCTGAGGGTAGCTGTGTGCATCGAAAACTGCTACACTTTTAATATCAGACACCCTGAGAGAAATATTAATGTTTTATCATTCCTACGCCGGCCCCCTAGTGGTAAAATTTGAAGAAACAGGATCAGTAGCAAACAAAAAAAGTTCACAACCTTTACTATTCGGCACGCAGTGAACGAATTAGCTCAACATAGGCAGCACAGCTGTGATACCACGCAAACTTGCAGATTCTCTACGAATTATGATAAGATGACTCGGATAGACGAATAGAATTTGCTTCAGTGATGAGTGTACATTTCATCTAAATGGCATAGTTAATAAACAGTACCTGGTAGACCGAGCTCGCTCTGTTCAAAAACGAAAACATTTTTAGTCTGGCAGCGCCATAGTATGGTCAAACGTAAAACTAACTCAAATCGTAAAGCATTGATTTCTAATGCTCAAAACTTGAGCCCTATCTAAATCGATTTTTCGCGCCGGAATCTTGAAATCCTGCAAACATCAGCCGGTAAAGTCACGCCCGCTTCGAAATCACAAAACACAAATAAACATACAACTTTAGCTTTCGTTTAATCGTTTTAATCGCATTAGATAGATACTGGCAGCGCCATCATGTGGTCAAAGGTCATACTAACTCGTCAAAGGTCATACTGCCATCTATTATTTGAGATTCTAGTAACAGAAACTATTGAAAGATCACGTGATCTTTTTAGGCCGGAGCATTTTGGAGTAGAAATTTAAAAATAAATGCGATTTCAAGAATATTTAAATATTTTTAATCCTAATTAAAACGCTATTAAGATTTCAGCGTGAATCAAACACTTATTTTTATTTATTTTTATAAATGCAACTATGGGGTACTTTGGTTATATGTTTACATTTCCAAAACTGTCTGCCTTGTTTATTTTTGTATTCAAAATTAACTTTTATATAGTTTTAGTCTGCTTGTGAATCAATTTTTTTTAGTACATATTTTTTTGCAAATTTGCTCTATGCACAGTACCCCCTTACTTCAAGTTCCGTCGCTTGCAAAGCAAGCATTTAAATTCTAATACAGTTGTAATTAAAATTAATCGCATTCTTTTAACAAAAGCATCAAATTTGTGAATACAAAAACAGAGAACTAACGTTTTGGTATTGGTTAAAAATATATCTTTAATATTGCGTATCAGTTTTTGTTCAAGCAAAAAATTTTTAGAATAGTTTTATCAACACGATTATTCCAATAATTTTGTTCTATAATTTATTTAATCTTCGAATTTAAGTCATAAATTACTACTTGCCAACGATTTTGAATATTTTGTATATTTTCAGGTATTTACAAAATGACAGAAATCATTTGGTTTTATTTTAAATTCAAACATAAAATATGTATGTAGTATCTAATGAGTGTGGAAAAATAAGAGTAAAAGTATAACCTGAAACAATGTATTAAAATTCTAATTTTTTACAATATAAAATTTGGTTCCTTAATTTGTCCGAACGTCTCGTGGAGCCCCTGAAACTTTTCATGGAACCCAAGGGTTCCGTGGAGCACACTTTGGGAATCCCTGCTGTAAAGTCTCTAAGTTTTTAATGATCCAATTCTTAAATGAGAAGTTTCCTAGGCAGTGGATTGGAAAAAGGGCTCCGATAGAATGGCCTGCGCGATCTCCCGATTTAGTTTTATCTTTGGGATTACGTGAAGTCTGTAGGGTACAAAATATAGCATCCATCAATTGAAGATTTTCGACAACGCAAGGCAATGTAGAGCAATAAGAAGGCAAACGTTTGAACACGTTAGAATGGAAATTGAAAGCCGATTGTATTACAAAATAATAGTCAACATTTTGAACATTTGGTTAAATATAAAGTGACCAGACGTCCCACATTAGGTGGGACTGTCCCACATTTGCATTGTTTGTCCCACATTAAAAACTCTCCCCCATAGTGTTCCACATCGGACAATGCGTCCTCCATTAAAAGTTTTTAGGTTTATTAGTAGGGCCCGGACCTTTATTTATTTAAAAACGGCAAATATTTAAATATAATATTTAACAAAAAAGGTGAAATATTTATTAAAAACGCAATATATTTACTACAATTTTTTAATACACAAAAGACTAGAAATGATACAATTTACAATGAATTAAGTTTATATTAAAATCATTTGTTTACACTGCATATAAATGTATTTTTAAA
>JAWQRJ010004732.1:0-10798 GCA_033557515.1 Diorygopyx duplodentatus
GAAAATCCAGGAAGATTTGCCTAAGAATTCAGAGAACACCCTCTGGACCAACACCGCACTTCTAATAAATATTCACACGAAGTATGCGCCACGCTATCACTTTCCAAAAGAGATCGAAAACCACGTCCGACCTAATAAAAATAACCTGTTGAACCCCATTAAAAAAACTATACCAACACCTGACATCTATAAACGAAAACCTATACTCCACGAGGACTCAACTTAAAAGTTAGGAAAGGAATAATTAAGGGATCTAGGGATTGCATTCAGGAAAGGTAAGTTTGAACATAGGTAGGAAATGGGAAATTAGATTTTTTGAAATTGGATTTGGAAAGTCAGTCTCTAGAACGCAACCCACCTAACCGCGTGCAATCTAAGAAGACTAAACTGCACCTACATAAAAATTAAAAACTAAAACAAAACCAAAATTGGACCGTAACAAAATGTAGTTTCAGAAACTTCGTGAATTATTTCTGAAACGTCGCTTCCCCTTGAGGTTGTGCCGTCGTTCATCCCTAGGCTCTTGCAGGTGTGGTGATCGGCCCTTTCGTATCAACGGAATCGCCCGATTCCGTTGATACGTCCTGGGCTCTGGTCAGGGATTTTGTGCACTTCCTCTCGACGGCGGTAGATTTCTTCGACATCGGAGGGCCCCACGTTGGGCGCAAATTGTTGCAAATCGAGTAACAGTGCAAGAAAGGTCCGGAAGACAGAGTTTATTATGTAAAATTGGAGCTACCTCGGGATCACAACGATGTTGACATAATGGGTGATAAAAAACGTAAAATTAAACTAAAACTAACCAACAGCCTTCTTAAATATCAGCCATCTGGTCGGCAGGCCAATGGCGATACTCCATTAAAAACATTGCTTTGACCAGACGGGCATCACCACACCAGAGCCTTGCCTTACTGGCATCAGGTGCATCAATTGCGCCATTCTCTGCAGTTGGCCAGAAAGTGTACCAGTTATTAAATAACAACCGTTCAAACGATCCTTCCAGACAAACATAATAGAGATATAACAACTATATTCATCGGTCGTGCTTCGAAGAGAGTAGACGTTCCCGATCGTAGCCACAAATTCATTAACGTTCAGTGCGGTAGCACTCAGTTATTACAGTTTTATGTTTTGTGTACTACTAGCAATAATTTAATAGTTTCAGCTTCTAATTATCACAAAACGGTACTGACAAAGTAGCAAATATCCGATATTGAAACCGTAATTATCGGCGTTTTTAATAAAAGTGACGTTTTGGATAAACTAATCAACTACACCCCTGCTAGTATCGAGAGAAAGATGGAAGAAAAGTTTAACGAAGTCATTAAAAATATAACAAAATCGTAAAAAATATATCCCCACAACACGCGGGTTTACAACAAGTTAATGAGAAAAAACTCTCTGTTACAGAAAATACTACAGATGTAATTTTTAACGTAATACGGGAAAAGCTGAATATGACGCTGGATTCCATCGCCATAGATCGCAGTTCCCGCACGGGAAAGCAAAAAGAACGAGACTCGTCCAATTATCGTTAAATTTGTGTCCTATAAATTTAGGTGGAAAATCTTCGATGCAAAGAGAGCACTAAAAATACCCGTATTAGGATAAGAGAGGATCTTATTTTGACACGCGCCAAGGAAACCCAATTTCTTTGTGAAAAGTCTTGCATATCATTTTTGGTTTAACTAATATCAATGATAAGGTCGATTTTATTAGCTCGGCTAAGAAAATACCGCTATACTTAAAGTGAAACAGGCGTACCTTAAGTTTGCGATTGGGGGAGGTTAGTCTGACCTATGGCAGAAATTCAAACTTGATGCAGAGCACCTGCGATGATGAGGTTCTGCACGTCATCATTAAATCGAATTCATACAGTTCAGATGGTACATTAGTGATCTCTGTGCAACATTGTAAAAGCCATTGTACGCCGATGCCATTCAATTATACATTTCATTTGATCTGAATAGCAAGCAGCAAATAATACAATAAATTCAGACCTAAAATATAGAAGATACTTTTCGTTCGTTATCATTAAAAGTAAATCCGGAGAAGTCTGCATATATGCTATTGTGTCCAAGACGAATTCTGTCGCAATTTGAAGGCATGATGTCCGCATTAACGGCCAACGGGTGACACATCAACATTTGGGCTTGATCATTGCCAGCAAACTGATATTTACACAGCATATAAGTTCATGTATACGTAAAGCGTTTGGAATCACAAAAAATATTTTCGCAAATAGATTCCATTTAAGGTAGTCGATTAGAAAAACGTTATGTGGATCACTCCCTCTTAACCATTTCAATTTTTGTGGTCCGTAAACTACGGACCTTTTGTGAATCTTGCGTACCAAAAAACGGATTCAGAGAGTTCCGAACTGCTGTATCAGGTTGATATGTAATATAAGAGGGCGGTAACATGTGAGCCATAAACTTCCCAGTCTCCAATGCCTGAATATGGACTGCCGCCGTGGGTTTCACTTTGTTCTCAAATTCAAAATCACTTTGCTTCATCAAATTTTGCGACCTCAAGTACCGGCTTATTTATACAACAAGACCTCATTTCGTACCAATATGAACATTCAGTCATTGTTCGAAGCATTGGGCGACTATCGCCTCTGTTACACCTACCGTACTTTTCCAAAAGGGTTACACGTACTGACATATTCAAAAAATTAAGTTCCTCGTCCTTTTGAAAAGCCGTATTTCAGTATTTATTGTACTTACAAAGTGGCGACAGTTAATAGTGTCTTGATTATGTCATTTCCTTTTTCTCAGCCTAAGTACATTTTCACAAAACTTCAAGACAACATTTTCAAACTATTATTTAATCTTTTTCGTATACTCACATACATTACAGAATATACATACAATACAGAACATACATACAATACAAAATGTAAATTAAAGGAAGTTACTCAGTGCACTGTCCGACTATATATTTTAAGAAATTATATACTTCTGCATTACATGCTTCGGCTCGCCATCATCAGCGCTACTACAGATGACAAGTTTATATATAACTTATTTAGAACTCAAACACTTTTAAAAAAATTAGAAAACAAAAGTTTTATACTATATCAGTTCTTCTCTTTTTTATTCTATATGGGATAGAAAGCTTACATAAAACTAAATTTTAGTTTACCTACGTTATATAGTAAGGTGGAATTATCACTAATCGCTAATACATTCATTTTTCAATGAATAGAGTATAAAAGATTCGGCTTAAATATTTTCTTTACTAGATATTTATTGCATGTACCGATCGGCCGCCGGGTCCCCTTTATTTGGTTTACAACTTTTTGCTACTCAAGTTGTATGTCCTAAAACGTCATGAAACCCATCACAAACTGGTTGTACTATACACAATAACACGTGGAAAACCACACACGCGAAAGATCTAAACTAAAATAACGCAGTTTTCAATGAAAAAAGCTTATACAATGTATACAATTCCAACACCCAGTCCAGTGAGAACATTCCACAACTCAACGTCGAAGCGACGTAATGTTGAAATGTAAAGTTGGATAGTTAAACAGACGAATACTGTGTAATAAAATAAAATATAAACGATCGAAGAATAAACTAATACACAAAACAAACAAAATAAGTATCATCTAAAGGATAAAACAGTGACAAGAGATAACAAAGACAGGGACATTTTTACGAAATATAACAAGGATTAAAAATACACAAATTTCATGAATAACGTCATTCAACTATCAAACCTTAACATAACAAGAAAGTAAGTAAATAACTAAACATTAAAATCAAACTTTAAATACAATGACGCAGAAATTTGTACATAACAAAACATACTTACAAATTAACACCAATACACCTTGCATTTTATTTTATATTGATTTTAAGTTTTTTTAACCAAATTATGTGTATCTTCAGTTTTATATCTTCAGGTCTTTCATAAATAACCTCCAACTACAATACCTTCCCGCATTGAAGAAATAAATTTTGATAAGTGGACATTGTAACTCTGTAAAAACTTCCAAGGGATAGAAAACTATTACTGATGGCTATAACACAACGCACTGTAAATGGAAAGCTATTCTCATGACTGTATCATATTTTTTTCCATTTTAGGCTTAACTTGATTTAAAACGTATTTAATTTTCTCTCTTAAATAGCTTTTGTAGATAGTTTTATCTTCGGATTTGACTTCGTGAAGAAAATTACTAGACCCAGCAAATCCGTCATACCTGGGGATCCATTCACGAGGGCTAGTCCTTCTTCAATTTTCAGGAGTGGCCGTGAATCTTTCGTTCTAATACAAGATCCGTCTATACAGAACGATAATTAGTAAATAATACTCTCGGCAGGTTGAGGCAGAAAACTTGCAGTTTTGGAATCCATCGTTTCGAAATGACAAAAGAAAAGTAAAGAAATGAGTATACCTTTTGATTTTTAACTGGCACAAATAGGCATAATATTTTCTGAAGGTACTGTAAATTTCATGTTACTACAATTTCAACAATGTATAAGCAATTAATGTTTTCGTCAAGTTGCGGTCTTCCATAGGTTTTTCGTTAATATGTCAAGAATAATTGATTCTATACCAATGATAAAATTTCATAGGATTATGAGTGTCGTATAGAAAAAAAAAACAAGTTCAGCATTTTCCGGGTTCCAAAAATCCTCTTCTGGCGATTCTCTTCAATCCTTACACATTTTGAATAATATATTATATTACTGAGAAAACCATGAGATCCCAAAGAAAATTTACGAATTAACGTGTGGTAATATATAAATTTGTTATGATTTTACATAATTTATTACTTTATGACTGTGAACAAGCTTCGTTTTATGTTTTAAATATCACGTTTTATTAAAAAATTGTATTCTAGGAATTAACATACTTTCATTCCGATTAACGGATCGCCTACTATGTAAATATTTCGCCAAGTACTGTTATGTAACTATTTTACCAATTTCTATAAATTGTATAAAGCATATATCATTTAAATGTATTAATAACACATCTTAATTCAAAATTCTACAAATCTTATGTCAAAATTGCATTGTTATATTTTCATTAACTTTAGTAGGTAGTTGGTAAGTAGGGCACTGTTTTTCTTTTAAGAATGATTTTTTTTCCGCACATTTTGATGCGCGTACTGGTGCCTTCGACCTCGACCTTTCATCTCCTACTTACAAAGACAAGGTAGATGCATTAACGTCACCTTTGTTTATATCTCATTTCGAAAAGGGTAGTTTAATAATTTTAATATAAACCAATGCCATTAATCTAAATGTCAATTTTCAAACTGTTGCACAATATTCGATTGAAACAGAATGCATGATTGTTTTTAATTTTTCTGTTACCCAAAAAACTGCCGACGGACGACAACGCTGAATGCTACGACCAATGCCTGGATTTATTAATCATTGACAGTCTTTGATATGAACGCAAACGTCTGTCATTCACAGGCTTCGTTCCGTACGTTTCTGCGTTAAAAGAACGGTTGCAATTAGTTCAGAAAATTGCTTCGTTTATACTTCCTTTGTCTTTTTTCACCATCAAAATTTATTGGACAACGTACAGCAGTTGTAAGTTTTTTCCAATTGGGACTTTTTATTCAGTATCGCTGGAACTAAACCTGTGTGAAATATCACGATCAATAATAGGTGGCCACTGAACAATTCCCAAATGGGTGGACACCAAATGGGCCGATAGGCTCCCGTAAAATTGGACAGTGGTGGCATAAATCAATCTCACCAATCTATGACTAGTAGGAAAAATTACTGTGATTACAATACTGTAAAAAAAAGGTTTCATTAACTATTGCTAGTCTTCTAGTTGAACAGGCACCGAATAATTTTATGGTGATTTTAATCTACATTTATATATAATTTGAAATCCACAAGGGAAGATCGATAACTGGATCCCGGAAACCGGGAGTTTAAATTTTTCGAGAATGCATGTTTGGTATAATTTTCGTTATTTAATAATCGATGATTAAAAGTAATCACCCGCCTGTTGATATTTCAGCTCCGATTCCAGCTTGTTAAATTCCAGCTAACGTTGCCACATAGTGTCGTAGTGTCCTAGGATATATTACAGGATTCTTGTAAAATATCGTACAATGACTAGATCCAAAGTTTTTTATTGTATCTTGAATATTAACGGAACTATAAGATTTGCCCTGAAAATACAAACGCACTGTATAGATAGATAATCATGTTTGCTAACATATTTTAATCCACTTTAATGCACATAATTAGTGAGGCTTTTTAAATTTTATTTGCTGTAATCCGCTTATCCAATAATTTAGTCATTTCTGACAGCGTACACATTTAAAATATATTGTTTTGTGGGATCATTTAACATCAGGCGACAGCAACGCAAGCTATTACCCAAGAACAAGAATGGAATAGCACCAGCCTTCAGCTTTTTCATATTATTGCAATAATGAAAAGTGTTTTTTGCGAACAAAAAAATTGTGATTTTTTTGTTAAGAACTTATGAATAGAAGTTTTTTCCCAAATTACACCGCTATTTACTCGTCCTTCCATAAAAGCTGAGGATCTTGATGATCATTCGGATTGGAGATTACAGTTTTGTGAACAAATAATGAATATAAACACTACGCAGCCAAATTATATGAAACGGTTTTTTTTAGTGGTGAGGCCACTAAAGGCCACTTCAGGTTTTTTTCTGAACGGTTCAGACAATACATACAATTGTCATTTTTGGACAGATCAAACCTCCATTGGTTAGAAGAAGCCCACACCCAACTTCCTAAAAAGCTTAATGTATAGACTGGGATTATGGGAAATAAAATTAACGGTCCATTTTTCATTGCTGGGAAAAATTGTCGCAAAGGATGTTTTTAATAAAAAAAACTTAATTGCTGGTTCGTTGAACGACCCAATGTATTAAGAACTTCTTCAAGGTGTTATTGTACCTGCAATTGAAGCTGCTATCGAAGAAAACAATGCACCCTACGATGCCGCCTTCCAACAGGATCGAGCGCTGGCCCACTTTTTATGCCATCAGGGAGAACATCTTGCCACAGAATATCTGGGATGCTGGATATAACGTCGTGGCCACCGCGGTCTCCAGACCTTACCCCACGCGATTTTCTCTTTGAGGTGATTTAAAGGACATCATCATTTGAAAATAGATCAAATGGGGGCTTCTGATTTACTGACGACTTGTACGTTTTCAAGACCTTTTAAACGAGATGTAACACGATTGTATTTAAGATTTTAAAACTCAATTCCCCGGCGCCACCCCCACAAGAGGTAAGTAAAATGTAAATTATGCAAAAGTGTACTGAAGTATTAGCCTGAACTTAGATTTTTCGGACACGGTGTATAACTATCAGACAACGCAGACGACGAAACTTGATACCTGCTTGGTCAGTTTAAAGTTGTCAAATTTGACCAAAATTTCAAACATTGTTTGCTTGGTGTGATTTATTAAAAGCATATTATTGTAATGGTTAGCAAGCGGATAACAAGAGCTGAATATATTCCTTTAATGACTGCGGGGTAGAGTTTCAAGCAAGATTTACAAATGCATAGATTAATAATAACTCATTTGCTACTGAAGTTTCACGAATGATTGAGTATTTTGTAGAAAAATAATGTGAACCACCAATTCGAACCCTGACCTGGCCAACTTCAAAGTAGGACTAAAGGGGATTGATGATGATGTTAGGAACATCGGTCATGATTGTTTCCTGTTTATTATGAAATTTATTATTCTTTAATTAATTAATTTTACTGTTCCTTGCTTTAACGTTTTTCAGTGATGAAGCTAGGTGGAGGTCTGAAAATCCACATTATTACCGATGATTATCTGCATGTAGACTACATTGTACACTGTTCTACATTGCAGACCAAATTAGAATTTGGATTACTGTTCCCAGAGGAAGAGTAACCGGTTCAACCTTTTTTGAAGGAAATATGAATGCCAAATATTTACAAACGAAGTTCATGACGACGAACTACAGAATGGCTACTTTCAACAAAATTCTGTCTGATCTAACCAGTCTTGGTGTCTGCTACTACACACCAAGAATGACTTATTGAAAACCTATTATAAGTTCAGCATTGTTGTCAACATGTTGTTTACATAATTTATTAGCAGACATCACGCAGAATATCACAACTGAACCCTGCCTTAACGGTACTCAATGTTCTTCGAACATCGTCATTTTTCAAGAGGACCAAACGAGTCAGAACAAGTGCCCACATCGGCAATCTCTAAGCTTTATGGCATGGCCGATGACTCTAACAAGTAGTCCACTAGTTTGAAAGGTAACCTGTATGCTTCGAATTGACTTTCAACCACATGTTCCCGGATAAAATCGAATACTCGCTGAAATGTTCTTTTTGGCCTAAAAATGCATTTGGTGCTTCTTTCTCTTCTCGATATTTCGCCATTATTGCATGCCCAGGATGCATCGCGTCGATGGTATGAAGCCATTGATGAAGTAGATTTGTTTTGGCGAGATGGTGACTATATAAGAGACGTCGCTTGATTTCTTCGTCTTTTCTATTTCAAATTTTTGTCCTTTTACAATCCATCTTAGTTAGGAAACCTGAATTATCGTTTAGCACATTTCAATGAACCAATTTATTTACCTATGGACGTCAACTCTACACACTACAAGTAACATAAGCAATTTAGATATTAATTCTTCTATTTATTAATCCTTTAGATGGTCTGTGATACAAACGCAAGAATTTGTTATACACATACTTCGTACTACATTTTTTTAAAGAACGGTCGCGGACATTTCAGAAAATTATATCATCAATTCTCCGCCCCCAATATCAACATTTATTGGAAAAGCGCATAGCAGTCGCAACAGTGCTACAGAGACTTTTTTCATTATATTGCTGAAACTAAAAGCTATGTGAAATATCACGATCGATAAGAGGTGGCCACCGAACAACTCCCCAATGGGTTGATGCCAAATGGGCCGATGGGCTAGCGTAAAATTGGACATTGGCGGCATAAATCAACCGCAACAATCTATTTGATTGGTGAAAAAATGATTTGATTACAAATTTCTATTGAATCTTCTAAGGAAATTTTAAACGCATCAGTTACCTATTGCATATCCGCAACGTCGAAGAGTTGATAATGTTTGTGGAAAGGTGTAGGGAAAGTATTAGTTATTTGTGAGGGAACTACGATAATGATGATCTTAATGCTGATTATCATGAATTCTGAAGTGTTTATTTAAGTATATTTCTTTAATGGGCACCAGGTAATTTTTGCGTTGATCTGTTGACTCGTAAACTACCAAAAAGATATGGTAGATATATGATATTAATTATTACCGAGTTCCTCTCCAACTTCCTTGGTATATAAATTAGAGTCGTACCCGCCGGTTAGAATTTTGCGTCAATAAGTCATCAAATATTAAAGGGATACTTGTACTAACGGGTATATTTTAGTTTACCTTTTTTAAATTTTGCACTATGCATTGCACTCTTGCCTTGCATGTATTGAAAATGTTTTAATGTATTTAATAATTTAAATATTATAATATAATAAAGTTTTAAAAATGAGGAGACGAGAATTGGCAGATTTTATTTCTTGATCAATATTAATCAATTATTATTCTGCAATTATCGTTAAAATTAACTAAGCAGAGAGATCTCACAGAAAACTGAGATAAGCTTTTTGAAATTATTAAATAAAGGTTAAAGTTTCCTTACTAATTACTTTCCGAATTGTAAGGCAGCGATTTACATTTTTGCAATGAGTAATACAATTTATTCTGAAACTTAATTTAATAAAATTATATTTATATAATTTGTAGTAATTACTTATTTAGGCTGCATTATGGCAGAACAGAATTGGCAGAACTAATAAAATATTACTTCTATTTAATTAAGAAAATTCAACGGAAATCAACTACAGCTGACCATTGACGATCGATGGCTTGACCACCGCAGTTTTTCAGAATGTGTGTTTACAAATAAAATACATTATCCAAAAGTTGCAATTACATTATCAAAATATCTGGTTTTCGAAATATACGACAAAGCACAAGTAGTATTTAATTTTGTTACTCCCTTCCTGTACATGCACAATTCTAGGATTATATGTCATAAATTAACAGCAACTTCAATCTTAATGTCTTTCCAAGAAATGTTTAACTTTATTATTTTCCGAAAAAATCCAATGTCAGGTAGAATGTTTTTTCACTCAAAAAGTACAGTTGTGGTATTATCAAGTAGCAAATGGATAGTTTGAGCACTTGATTAAAACACAAGCTATAATTTCTTACCTACATAGTAGAAAAAATCTTTTATTATGAATGTTTTTTTTAATTTCTAGTATAAGTTATAAGGGGTAATTTCTTTTTATAGTAGTATTTGTAGTACTAAAATCTGCCAAAATTTAAATAAAAAATTAGGGGTTACCCTTAAAAAAATGATGATGGCGTTAAAATCAAAACTTAAATTAACAAAAATATGTGTTCAATTTATTAATCTATCAATCATAATATATTAAGGCCCAGTTGTATAAAGCGTTGTTAAGTTCGTGATCAAGTTAACAATGAGCTTAGCCAATCAGGTTAGAGCATTTTGAAGTTTCAGACTTGAATTCTCCAATCAGATTGCTTAGCAATGTTGTTAACTTGACGACGTACTTAACAATGCTTTATATAACCGGGCCTAAGTCTAGAAAAAAACAATCGAAAAACAACCAAAAGTGTCACCGCTCAAGTCGCCTTTCGCGTAATTCCGTAGTTTACGTGATGCTCTGTAAAAAACTGTAAGTAATAGAAAACTCTTTACGTTCCGCGTGGTTT
>JAWQRJ010004733.1:0-10797 GCA_033557515.1 Diorygopyx duplodentatus
ACATTAACCTTTGCAATGAGGAGCAGTACGACAGTTTTGACGATTAACATGGTCATGAAGTGTAAAAGTGGACTCATCAGAAAACAATTTCTAGTTGCATAACATTGTTATCTAACATTTGCATCATTTGTTCACAAAAATACGTTCTTCTATCAAAATTGTCTTCATGGAGCTCTTGAGTTGGTATCAGGTTATAGGGGTGCATTTTATTTTCTTGTCAAACGCGAAGGATCGAGGAATGGCTAACATTAAATGCTTAAGCTGCTTATCGGGATTTTCTGATGCAATGTAGCTTCATCTGTCCCGAGGACTGTTCTGCAGAAATGAAAATTAAGCCGTGACTGTCTTAATATCCAGGTAGAATAAACTAGACGACCATTTATTTTGGTTTATTTTACTTTAGTGATTCAGCATTTGCTGAAAGAACTAACAGCCTTGTTTATCATAAATCCGTTTAGTTTTTGTTTATGATCTCCAAACAAATGTAGGAAAACATGTACTTTACTAATTCATTTTTAGTACTATCTTAAAACAATATTCATAGACGTGTAACTTTGAAACAAATAAAAATGGATATACAAGTTTTGCGGTTTTTTTTTACTTGGCAAGAAGTGTACTTTACGCTCCCAAAATTTGAACATAACGATACGGAACACTTTGTATGAAGTAGTAACTGAACATCAACCACTAAGGTTTATTATAGAATCAATTTAAAACACTACGCAGAGCAAAATTATTCACGTGGCATTAAAGTTTACTCAGGTTTCATACTAAATAATTTAAAATGATTTGACGATATTTAAAATGACTTGAATGCAATCTTCACCTCCAGATAAGCAATAAATTAAAAGAAAAACTCCCTCATTATCTGTATAATTATATTTAATCTTAGGTCGAGTTTTATATTTAAATAGTAATTAAATAATATTATATAAAACAAGGAACGGTTTTTTTCATTGCTGAATTCCATTTACGCATCGAAAAACGTATCGAAATTAATAAATGGCAGCCATTTAAATTTAGACGAAAATTTAAAGAAAAACACCTAACTAAATTTCGATTGACAATCACGGAATACGATTTTACTGTGAAATACATTAAAGGTAAAGATAATGTAACCGCAGACGCATCATCAGGAATAGTGATTATGTCCTAAGGTTTAATCAATATTGGTGACTCCGTGACCGAAAATGTGTGCGCAATTACTCTTTCGAAAACGAAACAATTAGGAATTGTAGATGACGTTGGTGGTTATAATCAAGATCTTAACAGGCTTAGTCACCGTGGTTGTTGTGAAATTTATTAAGGATCTGAAAGATTCGTTTCAATTGTCGGTTATAAATGAACAAGAATTCGAGGAAATTATGGATAATAACAACTATCATGTGGGCTGGGGAATTTTATTTGCGTTAAACACTCGTTAAAAAGTTATTTGCAGCGTTGAGAGACCTGTATGTTGAGAGATTCCACAATATCGTATTTGTTTAAAATACGACATTCTGGAATTAACAATTATTAAAGGTGAAAGATGCGGACACTACTAAAGTAATTTATGAAACTCATCACTTCAATTTATAGAAGAAGATGTGAAATAATATTAAACCATTTTCATATGCTCAAACTGTGTACTTTGGCATATTTCTCTCCAATCCTAAAATCTACCTTAAGTATTTTATTTCCAAATCTTCCATTTTCTGCTGTTCTTTCAAACTCCACATCTCTGCTTCATACATTATTACACTTTTAATAAGACTACCAAACAGCATATTCCTTTTTTCTGCCCTATTCTTCATATCTGAGACATTAATGCTCTCGCCTACATTGCTTTACTGCACATGTGCTTCAACGGCATCACTTCTTTTCATTGTAAATGCGTAATATTTGAATTTCTTTACCTCCTCCAGAAGTGTTGACCCATTTCCATTCTGTATTCTTTCTCCTACCACCCTTTCCAAGCACCATAATTTTTTATTTGTCCGCACTAGGCTTTAGTTTCTTCCTTTTTATATATTCGAAATTCTTAATAATTTCTTCTCTAAGAGATTACCTTTAAACACAATTGTGAACTACATAAAAAGTAATAACCTTAATCTTTACATCAGAATGTTATAATAAATAACAATATATATGTATCACTGGGTTACTACCCTTTCTGTTAGAAAAGGGGAATCACTGGGTTACTACCCTCGTTAGTAAATGAGCGATGTAACATCCTCCTAATCCCAGTTCATATTATTTACGTTTCCATATTTGCCCAACTAATTGGTAAACTTTATGTCAACGATATTTACTTATTACGAATATATAGTTACGTTATAAGATAAGCAAAGATAGACTCGGCGATTTAATCCATCAGTCACAGGCTCCATCTAACATATGTAAACAATGAACGTTGGAGCTCTCACACCCGTAGATTCAATGATATATCCCGGGCAGGAAGCCGTCCATTAGGGCGGTGTCATTTCATCACTTCATTCACTGCCTTACGCGTATAATATTGTTGTACTTGCCGGCGTTTCGCTATCAAGGTTGTCAGTTCTTCGGTTCACAGGTCGTGGCGCGTGATAGCTTCGCTATCTCATCGAAAACGTCTCATCAGATTAAAAATAGTTCTGCGCAGTCTTTAATGCTGTGCATGGAATCGTCAACTTTTCCGATAGCAAACTTTAGTACAGTGCCTGACAGTGATAATGTTAATGGTGATGAGTCGATAAAAGTTTAATTCGCGTAGTTCGGAACGGAAGTGTTTACTGTCGAATTAGTGTTAATACCAGTTACGAATTAGCGTCCTTAGCCACCAGTTAATGTAAGTTGTCGATAGACATTAAGGTAACTGGGTAGTTTAGCTAAAAATAACTTTTGGTCAATTGATATATAACTGGATAAGGTACTGACAAAGAGCACCGGAAAATCATTTTATTTTGTCGTTTTGGTACTTATTCCTTTACTTTCTGCAACACAACAACGTTTCTTAATTTAAAGAAAGTAATCTAAGTAAAGAAACGCTGGAATAATACATAATAATCTTGGAAGATTATTAGGTATTATTATCATAATTATTTACTCTCAGTAATTATTATCATAATTTATGCCCGAATTCGCTTGAATGAACATTGAAATAGCTGTGCTGACAAACTGTCTGAATGGCTAATTTTTAAAAGTTTTCAATATTTTTTTCTTGTGAACGTTTTTTCTAACGTTGACAATATTTTCTAACGTTGACAAGAACTAATACAAATAAATACAAAAGTTGCTTTGTGATTAAGGTAGCCTACTTTTGCTTTAGGTAATAAAACTAAAGAAAATTGCCAAATTAAAAAAAAAATACGTTTTACAATATTCCTATAATAGCGCATTATTATGACCTCTTATCGTAATATTGGATGTTACGGGAATAGTTATGTTGTAAATTACTATTACTTGGTAAGCAATGTGTAGCTTACCAGCTAACTACACAATATGAATTACCAGCTAAATACACATTATGCCCATTTTCATTTCTGTAATAGACAATAACTGAAACGATTCACAGCATTCCGCACTCCTGCTGACATTAACGTTACAATGAAAATGTGATGGCTCGTTCTGAAGTTGTGGTAGCATTTTAATTTGAGAAGTTAGACGTGGAATTGTTGTCGATTTAGTACCAACACTGCCAACTACTGCAACTCAACTCAACTGTACGTCTTCCGGATTCCAATTAAAACTGGTACTCGAGAGAGATGATCGTTATTAAATCGGTCCCGTTTTATGGAGGAAGTTTTGAATACTAATTAGCGTTTGCGGAGTGGCTAATTAGACACTCGGGCCTTGGGCGCCTTTCCCCCGAATCCGGTTACGTGGAATCTTGGTGGAACTGTGTAAATTATTGAAACACGGTTTTAAGATCTACTTACCTGCGGGGGCTGTAATACCTCGTAAAGAATAGAGTTTTATGTGAGTTCTCCTACGCTTATTACAACTTGAATTTATCTAAGGTATTAACGTCTTTTATTATCTTCAGAAAATTCTGTGCTATTAGCGATCATCGCTTCTTCAGGAAAATTTCCCCTCTTTTCAGATGAAATAATAATATTATTTAATTAATAATTTAATGAATGTTTGCCAAAAAAATATACCTAAATCATCGATAACTTATTAATCGTTACTGCAATTATGTTCCATTGGTGATTTTTAACAATAATAATTTGAATATTTAATGGGTATTGATAACTATACAGTTCATTAGAGTGAATATAAATTGAAATTAGCTGTTGTATTAGCATATAAGCGTTATACCAAACAATACCATTTAATTATTTATTGGCTTCAATAAAAAATAAACAATAAAGAAACACGCTGGTTACAAAAAATCTGCATACGTTTCCTACAATATTTTGAATACCAGAACATTCCATTTTGAATTCTGTATTCTTGGCAATTAATTTTTAATTAATTGCAAATGGTACACTTGTACAATGTACATTTATTATAATAATTCAAGCAGTCTTATTAAAGCCCACTTTAGAGCAACAAATAACTGCATATCATCCAATGCAGCACCAAGTGACGAATTACATTTAAACACGAACGAAGAGCCTTAACATAAAAACTGCGTAATAAAAATCACTGATTAGGAACGTACTATTAAAATTGTAAAAGTCAAAATATGCCTCTACAATCTGCATTGCCAAACATAATACTAAAGAAACAACATAATCAAGAAAATTTTAATAACAAACATGAAAAGTTTTTATCAAAATGTAAAAAAACTGCGCAACTTTGTAAAAGACGAATTTGTTCGCCAGCAGACTGAAATGTTTGACATGTTCAAAAAAATAATACTGCGGCAATACTGAGAATTATGATAACACATAAAGACATCCGATGTTATTTTTATCGTTAACATTATTAATTATTTCGCGGTAATCAATATCTTATATGGTTGCGTCATCCAGTTTATTCTTAGTGTATTATTTATGAGTCCTAATTTCTATACTCCATTGGTTTGCTTCGTCTTCCTGTGTGTTTATAGGCTATATTGTGCAGTGTTAGCAGGCTATCGGTCCATAATAATATACTGTTATATTAGTTTAATTTCCGTTTGCGTGTTGCTTTGCTTTATTTAGTAGACAGTTTATTGGTGGGTATCGCAGCCAAAAAAACAGGGGAAATAAAACCTCATTCTGGTACCAAACTTTCGAGATGTTTATTTTACTCTTCATCAGGACTAACTACAAACGACTTAAATTAATATCACAAAAATTAAACACACTAAACTTACGAAAGTAGGTTGAACACTTCAATTGTAAACATTATTCTTTGACAGTATCGGAAAGTGTGGCGGTCCAATGAAAAACACAAACCAAGAGTCCGAAATACATCCGGTGCACAGATCTGCGTGGAGCAAATGACGTCAATCTGTGCACCGGATGAATTTCGCACTGACTGATTATGCCAACTGACAAAGGCCAGATTACGGTGGCTATCGACAAATCCTCCTAGATTGAGAAATATGCCCCTGTTAGATGATGCTGACACTTACACCCTTTTAAAGAAGGACTCCGTGGCGCCCATTCAAAACAAATCCAGCCGGATTTGTAAACATTTACTTGAGGGCGAAATCGTCTCGTTGTCAACTTACAAAAAATCGCTGTGTCATAATAGGATAACACCCAAATTTTATGTCCTTCCGACGGTACATAGGGAGAATGTTTGGTTGCGTCAAACTCATCATTTATTTCATTCATCAACTCATTCCTTTCTTTTCTTTTCATTTCAAATCATTTCTTTTGTGGATTCTTCAACGTGCAATTTGTCAACTTATTTAACTGACATCCTCACAGAGATGTTCAAGGTCAGAAAGCCATACAACATTGCCGACTCGTCCTCCTTCGCAGAAGTGATGAGGGGGGTGGTTGGGGGGATAATGGGATCATGTTGTTTGAGGTGGCGTTCCTGTATACCAATGTTCCTCTTGAATAGGTATTAGATAACTTACCATCATACTAAGGGAGTTGTTTAGGGACAGTGTCCCCTTTCTGTTCAACTCTTCTTGCTTTCCTTTCAAGGACAAGATTTACCAACAAAAATTTGGCACACCCATGGAGCATCCCCGGGGAGTTTCTCGAATTCTAGCCAATTTAGTCATAGACGATCCGCTGGGCACTATCATTCCTCAGCCTCCAGCGATATTGGTAGTTCGGGTTCAAAAAATTACTCTCAACTTGAGAGTAAATTTGCCCGAAACCACAACGTTCTTCTTGTTTCTAACGTTAAATACGTTTCGCCGTTAAAATTACCACTAAAAATAAGCGGACCAATAACGTTACTTACTAAAATCCCACACCATACATCAAAACTCCATCTATTTTGATGATTATCTTTTCGCATTCAGTAAGAATTATTAGCCGACCAGTAATGAATATTATGTAAATTTTCTCCTCCTGAACTGATAATAGCTTCGTCAGTCCACAACACACTGGACAGGAGTTGAGGATTTTCATTACACATACCTTTCTTAACCAACGACAACAATCCAATCGTTGTTCAAAAGCTCTTGGGTCAACTCCACATATCAATGCAATTTGCCGTATCTTAAAATTCTATGCAACGTTGTCTTACTTATTCCTAAGTTCAAAGATAGTTCTAGTATCTCTAATATACGGATGATCCGCTTCTACGTGAGCGAGAACATTTATAACATATCCAGATTGTAAGCATTTTGCCAAACCCTTCGGTTGAAATGTCTTCTGAAGGGGTATCTGGCAACATGTTCGCGTTCTGCAATATAGAGATTTTCAAAGCATTGAAAAGAAACAGCGAGCATATCGCACGCTTCGGCAACGAAATACGACATTTTGATCACGATAACGACAATTCGAAGTTTACCAACAATGATCAGAATAACTGTCAGAACTGACAAATAATAGATTTCGAACCACATTTTCAGGCAATCTTGATATTTCTAGAACGTGCGATAAAGGAATTTTCATATTTCCAACGCTGTGCGAGTTTGGGGTGGGATCTTCTAGAGCGGATTCCGCGGGATTGACGCGTCCGTTACCGAGTTATGCCTGTTACCATGGTTACTGCGGTGTTCCGATTCCCGCGTCGTGCTGGTCGCTCACCTGTGTCAAACATAATAGCTATTTAGCAGTAACCACTAAAGATATCGACATGCGGTTTTCGATAGCAATTTAGTCCTTTACAGTTCATTAGCATTCTGGCAGGAAAACTATACCCAGCCGTTTCAAAAAGTCTGTCATTTTTACAAACAATGTGCTCTAAAAAAATTATTAAGAACTAATAAGTGAAACACTACATACGAATTTTAAATCGGCATAAAATTCTCTTTCAAACAGAACTAAACCCATTCCATTCGGGCATATAGTGTTAAAAATATACCGTTTTAAATATGACATATTTCATTAGCCACCACCACCCTTATTAAGGGCGGTACGATGAGGAGTTTCAAACCAAACTGATGCAGATTTAGCTCAGCTTTCTAGCAATGCATTAAATATTATAACTTTTCCTTCTTTTACTTCTATAACTTTCGACAGCAATTTAGAGTCCTCACTGAACTGAGCAATTGCGCCCCCTTCCGGACAACTTTGAAACCTAAAAATTAATTTCATAAAACATTAGCTATGAATGTTTTCCTCTCGAAGTGTTAAGCTTCATACTTTCCAAGATATGGTCGCTCGTCACTCGTAGTGGGAACACTCTGTATAGGTTGTTGTCGCTACTATTTTGGGCGAACAACAGATTCTAGCGCTCATTATAAGAAAAAGAATCAAATATCAACAGACGGGCGCACCTGCTTGTTTCCTTCCTTTTTTCCTGCGTTTGCTGTATCAACTGCTAGTAAAAAAAATGCGATTTCTTGTGGGAATAAAATTGACTTCAATAAAATTGTCTTGAATAAAATCGATTTTAAATGTTTTGATTCTTTTGTGATAAGTATCTTTAGCAATTGTAATAAATTCATTGAATGATGTTTTTTTATTGTAAAGGATATTTATTTCATCATCTACTTGGAAAGAGAAATTTTATTATTTATCTTACAAAAAATATATTTAAACTGCAAAAACTAATGTGAAGCGCCCGCTGTATATGACTTTTTTTCTTTAAATTTGGACAGCCTGTACTTTCATTGCGTCATTCCACCAGATTCAGGCTTAGCACATTTCCATTATCAGGTCATACAAGATATTAACGATGAATTCCAAATAGACATGAAATTCAGGAGCTTAAATTAATAACGATACCCCTGAAGATGGCACACGGCTGAAACATAGGATTGAAAATGATGATTAAATCTTTTAATAATCTGAAAGTACAATTATCCCCTTTAAGTTAATATAAAGAATACCGATTATATATGGATCGAATCCCCCAAAATTAACTATGAATTATCTTTAAATTATGTTAACATTATCGAAAGAAAATGTTGTGAGTAAGTTATCCTTCATTTATTATTTGTCTTGTTCTGTGGTTGTAAACATTTTCAATATTTGGTATATTTTCAATCCAAAATTACTAAGAAAGGTGTTGAAGATATTAGCGTTACTGTAATTCTCTTTCGCAAACATTTAATTATCTTGAACTCTATGTATTTTATTGTGACCAGAATACGTAATCTAATGCTAAAAAGGACACAAAGAAAACACGGAGTTCCGTTCAGGTTTCCGCAAAGATCCTTGAATGTCTTTCTGCGCACGACAAATTTATTCGCCCAGTTTCCTTTGTCCGGATGCAATTTACTCGTGAATATTTTATGAGGTGATTTACAAATGCAAAAAGCGACATTCAGCCCTTTCAGGTCAGAGCGCTTTTTCAAAGCTAGACTTTTATGCATCATATTCAGCGATAACTATTAATGATATTATAATCTTAATTGGAAACATTTTCATTTTTCGAACAATAAAAACGTAAATTGATTTTTTTTAGCATTGGAGTCGCGATTGTTGGAAACATTTGCACTTGCATGGAACTCAATAATTCGACGAATGCATTTTTTGTCAGCTGCGCTTTAGAATTCCAAATACGATAAAAAACGTGTA
This sequence comes from Diorygopyx duplodentatus, assembly GCA_033557515.1. Classification (NCBI taxonomy): domain Eukaryota; kingdom Metazoa; phylum Arthropoda; class Insecta; order Coleoptera; family Scarabaeidae; genus Diorygopyx; species Diorygopyx duplodentatus. The sequence continues at coordinate 9,048 of JAWQRJ010004733.1, forward strand.
CATAAACTTCTATTAAAAAATGTTCTGCCAAATACTACCAAACATAATTAATATCCAAATTCAATGTGCTTAATTACACCTAGAGCTTCGCAAAAATTTAACACGTGAAATATACAATTTCTAGGACTATATTATGTATGATGTGTATGTGTATGATGTAACAATAGTTTTAATTTTATGTCATTAGCTATTTGAAGAAGCACAATAATTGTAGTCTGTAATTGCAATAGTTTGCAATACATTTTAATATCTTGCAGGGGGCATACTTTGCAAGACATATCAATGTATGCACCAATTTTTAAATAGAAAATTAATTCTAGAAAAACCTTAGAAAAAGTGGTGCTTTCCCAAAGGTTGTAAAGGATGAAGTTAAATACCCATACCATACATCTTTTTGGAAAGAACAAGATTAATTATTACTTAATTTTATAGCATAAATACATAAACATCAGATGTATAAGATATAAAACATTTGTGCTTGCGTAACATATTAACCTTTATAGCTTTACGTTTTTTTCCAAAGAAATTTAAAAACGCCAATGAGCATCCATCCCTCTATGGTATTCTCCACATCCACAATGACCCTTTTCGCTTTTTTACTTGTCCGCTTTTATGACAAGAATTTTTTTATGTCCGCTTTTATGTTCTGTGCACCTCAATTCTTTATCTACGAAGGAACTGATGCTTAGCCATGAAGTTACCGGATTATTAATACTATAATAATCCGGTTTTTTAACACCTTAACCCCTTAACACCTTAACCTTAATTACTTCCAATATGCTGCTGTAGAGCAAACTGGTGTTGTTTGTCTGGAGGCTTGTTACGTATACTTGCTGTTGCGTGTATTGATATTTTTCGAACTACTGGATTCAATATTAGGAATTTTAAACTGCAGTCCAAACGTGCAGTCATGACTATTAATGATTATTATAAGAAATTACGGGCTTAACATGATGCCGTGGTAAAGCGTTAGGAATAGAAAAATAATGATAGCAATTTAAGCCCTTTTTTAACGAGAATGATGTCTTTATCCAGATCTTAGGTACAGTTTACCACACATCAACACGTATTTAAACCGTTATTATTAGTTCATACATCAGTTGCTATAACCAGTCCGCGGAATGGAAGGTTACAGAATGAATAATTAACTCAGAATTTAATTAATTTCTTTATTACAACAAATTACAACGCTTTGTGCACTCTAATACTGAATATTTACTGCAATTCTGCGCAAAACAAAAATAAATCAAAGAATCAAGCCCTATTAACTGTAATCTGAACTGTCAATGCGCTACCCCCGAATTTATTGTTATTGTACTACAATACTGCAGTATACACTCATGGTTAATGACTTTTGCACTAAAATTTAACACAGCAATTTTTACCTTCGGCACTATTTATTTTATATAGACCGTATCACGTTAATTCATGACAAACAGTACATATATGGTTAAAATAAAAATATATTATCTATTTATAGATAAGATGAAGAAAAATTAAGATTCAATATTTTTAGTGCTCTCTTTCATCATATTCATTGATTACCCATCATCACTGAATGCGATGAAAGAGAGCACTAAAAATAGTGACTCTTTTAACGTCAAGTAGCTTAAATATATAATAGATATAATTTGCAATATTAAGAACCAATATTGAATCGTAAAAAGTCCCAGAACTGAATTGTTTCTTAATTAAAATATTAAACCTATACCTTAACCAATCTGAAATAACCTACTACTTACTACTAATG
>JAWQRJ010004734.1:0-10796 GCA_033557515.1 Diorygopyx duplodentatus
ACAACATAGGGGATTTTTTAAAACTATTTATAATAGGGAAAAACCGCCTACTGGCAAATAGTAACTAATTATAGTATTATTATGTAATTAGTAATTAAAATATAAAAATATATGCCCAAAATTTGCTATTAAAACAAAAAATATAGTTTTCAGATTTTGAACCAAAAGTTACTCGACCGGACGGGTGAGGTCTATTAGGACATTTGATTTTTTTTCTACGTTATAGTAACCTATATCGTTGTAAAATTTGGCATAAATGTGTCTTTTTACATTTTTGAAAGGTACATAGAAGCTCGCCGGTGTAATTTTTGTTTTTTTTAAGTTACAGCGATTTTTGTATATCGCGTGGAGTGATAGACCTCACCCGTCCGCTGGAGGGTTAAAGCCAACAACACGAGTAGTGACAAAGTAATTAACACCAAAGATAAAATACAAGCACTAAAAAAATGGGGTTTACTCTGTGGAGTGCGAGACTTGTGTAGCAACATATACAGCAGAAACAGGCAGAAAATGAACATAAAAGTACAAAAATTCTCCACCCCAAGAAAAAAGGATTTATGCTCGAATTATATGAAGCATACGAAATAGACAAAATCAAACACCAAACACAAAATATACTATTCTTAAGTGAACAAACAAACTTGACAAAAACTCACTACAAATCACTAAAAAAAATTGCTAGATAAATAGGTAATCTGAGTAGATAACACAAATAGCATAATTTTAAATTTGTAAATTTCACCGCTAAAGAACCACTCCACGAACCGCAGACGGAGTTAGTTGACTCGGAACATGTAGGACCGAATAACAAATCAATGAAAAATAATCAGAGGAGTACAATGCTATTAATTAATTTACACAAATAAGTAAGTGTTTTTCAAAATCGGAGCCTACCCTTCAATTAGCTAAAATCTGGAGGCCGCTATAATAATTTGTTTCGGAGCTATAAAAAGTGCTTATTAAAATATGATTTCTGAGTAATACATTTTATGGAGAATCAGTCAGCAACAAATGTTAAAACATAGTAGCCAAAATATTCCTCTATTTTCGTTTTAGAATTGTCTGGATTTCCGGACTGCCACGTTTGATGATGAAGTTTGTGGATGTAATGCATCCACAAACTTTTATAATAGTGGAAATAGTAGTTTCCAACTTTGTGAGGTATCTCTTAGACAAAAACCATCATCGACGATCGCACCTCGCACTGCGTTCCCGTAATAATTGCAAAAGTTCCGAGGGTTTCAGCAGCTAAATACCGCCAACTTTGTCAGCTTTGATCAAGCACTGTCTTAAAGTACCGCTCAATTGCTTTTGAATTTTAAACAGCGTGCGTTTGCTTCTAAACGGAAGCACACGTGTGGGCCACTTTATAAACTTTTCGTACGTAGACCCCGTTGCCGGTGAAATATTGCCTTTCTTGTATGAAAATCTGAAGTTATCGAGGTCACCGGTGTTCCCGCTCCCAGGCTTTTAGTTTATTTCGCTTGTTCCGCGCCGAAAATAAGCGAAAAAGTACAGCGAAAGAGACAGAAGTCGAACAGCAGGACGCCGTGATTAAATTTTCAAGTCGCTTACGACAGAAGAAACTCGGAGCATTTGATCGATAGCAGAGCGCGAAAACTTATCACTCGCAAAGTTAGTTCAGAGTCCGCATGGACAGGCAAAGCGCCATTTACAATAAACTTCCGCTGATGGATGACATATTAGCATCCTATTTTTCATACACGATTATAAAGTTATAAAAGTTTCCAGTTCTTTAGTATTTGTTTTGTACGCACGATATAACACTGCGTTAAAAAATAACATCTTCCTAAGAACTACAGATTAATGATTAACACTGTTGCAGATAGCAATTATACAACCACTATAAACCACGGCAATTTTACATCACCATTGGAAAACAGATCAACGTAGGGACTTCTTGCTTAAGGGATGATTTGTATTTTTTCAAGGCCTTTCGAAGGAGGTATGTCACGGTATATGTTGTAATAAAGATTTTAATCAGGACTTTAATAAAGAATTTTGTTTGATTAAATTCTTTTTAATCAAACCAAAATTCTAACTCGTGAGTCCCACTATTATCCTAGAAAAATCCTAGAAGCAATAGAAATCCATAAACATCCTAATAACGTAAATAGAGATATAGGGTTCCCCCTCCATTACACCTGGAAATCCGTCATTAACTTGACTTGTTCCGTTAACGGCCACACAGTCCACACACTCACAGCCCACGCACCACTTTACTTATTAAAGAAGCATTAAATAGTCATCCGATATCGGTCCCAGTGATTACCTGTTCCATAATTTACATCGATCATTGACTATTATGATTCTAATAGTTTGCTAATTCTGCATTTGCCGTCTGTAAGGAATGGCGTAACGTTAACAGAGACTGTTTCCAGCAACGCGTCTATGGCCTGAGACCTAAAAGCTAAGAGCTTTTAGGTGGTATTTTCGGGCATCATCTCCCCTCTATTTTTCCCTGCATCTCATGGTTACTTGCATAGTTAGAAAAACTTACAGTCGGGTAGAATTGAGCATTACTAACTTCATGTTAAGCTATCATCGTTGTTAAGCTGTCTAACCATTCGAATTTGGAAATTCAAATTCCTCTATCTTGATTGGCTAATCGAGTTGATACAACTGAACTTAATTTGTTTTATACATCCAAGCCTTCAGGTAGTTCAGGTAGTTCCACGCAATTATAAAAAATGCCAATTTAATATATAATTTGTAAATAATGGAAAATTATTGATTATTTAATATAGTTTAAAAATAATGAAGAAACTTAAGTAACTTAATTAATGAACAGAAAGCATTCATTAACAAAAAATGTTCTTAGTAGCACTTTAGTAACAAGCAAATACTTTCACCATGGCTGATTTAATATAAATTCACAAATTTCTTTCTACCTGTCATCACTAGTCTGCGTCATTCGTACCTTAGACCGTTGAATTGCAAGTTGAATTGAAGTTTTCGGGTCATTTACATGATTCAGAATCAATTACTTTCAAATGCCCACATTTTTCTATTTTGCCCAGCCACGTTGGATTTTACACCTTCTTATAGTATCTTCAGGAACCAGTAGTTCCAGTTTATTTATCACAAACGATGAATTATATACAAGATTGAGTTGCTGAAGTTTGCGGAATTTTTAATTCTTAAATAGCGTTTAATGCTATTATTTAAGTTGGCCCGGAAAACTTATTTCCTAAGCTGCTTCGGCGGGCACAGAGAAGATGGGCTGCATCCCAAAGTAGTTAACTTCTTTGAGTAAAACGTAGATATAATAACGTTAAAAAGTTTTAGAGTTTAAGCGAGCTAGGAATTTAGTAGAAGGAGATATCAGCGAAATTTTCTGCAATTCTTTTTCTTCCTGACAGAACGAAATATTAACGTTATTTTTACCATACCTACCGTACTTATTTAAAAGATCCAATTACTGTTTCTTTTGTTCCAGGTATGTTTTTCCAGCGCCAATTTACTATGAAACAGTAAGAATCTGGTAAATAAAATTAAAATGTAATTAAATCTTGGATTAACACAGTAACAGTAACACAGTATCGATGTCACTGCTAACTTTGTAATAGAAACAATGTTTCATTGTGTTAATCCAAGATTTAATTACATTTTAATTTTATTTACCTGATTCTTACTGTTTAATAGTAAATTGGCACTGGAAAACTGATTTTTATATACCTTCTTGACACAATTCACGCATCAATCAAACTAATAAAATTGTAATGTAAGCAAGCGAGGAAATTGTATCGCTTATTCGAGCATTTGTCACTTCTTTTTCGTAGGAGCATTTCGAATCCCGTTTACTTCCCTTAATAACCTTTAGTGATTTTAAATTACTAAACACCCAACTAGAAAGTGCATGTTGACGACAAAATACATGAGTAAGGTTACACGCATTTATAGGCAAGTTACACGCAAGTTGCAGGCATGTTTTAAATCATAAAATAAATTGCAGGCTTTACTTTTAATATTTCTAAATATATACCCAATTTTTTAGTATATTTATCCAAATTCGTGATGCTACTTTCATGTCGGAGAAATATGAGTTCATTAATAGTAATTCTTAAAGAACATGCACTTCTGGCTACAGTGATTGTTTTCCCTGTGAAATTCTAATGAATTTTACTGTATACCGTGTAATACTGTATACCATATCACTGGTAAATGTCGTTGTTTCGATATTGGAGTTTCCACCTCTAAAACATATTGTCTCCAAACTCCATTTCGGAACCCTCATCACTTCCTCATCTTAGCCTGGGTGCAGCTAATACTAACGCTAACTTATCTGTATTTACAAGCGGTATCTTTTTTCAGCAACAGTTTAGTTTGAAGTAGCTCCGATTATATTTACGAAATTCATTAGCTTCGTCAGCTTTAGCACTTATTGTGAGTTGGTTGGTTTCTGGTACAAATCAGTTGTCAACTTGCTATCCTATCAGTCTATCACCATATCAGTTTAATGAATGGTGTTACTGGTAATGAAGGGCATCTTATAAAGTAAGTAATCTAATGTGATTATAGCTAATATGTGGCTAACAATAAGTAAGAAAAGCTTGTTGTAGAAAGAAGACATCTTCTCTACAGCGTTCGAACTATTACAGAAAAGATTCCGTGAGAGCAATATCCTTTATTTTAAACAGCGGTGGTTCGTAGACATTTTTTTATTAGCCGGTGTTAATATCACTCCGTTATATCTGTCGGCAAATAAACCAGATTAAGCCGCGTTGCTGCCTTTCCTTTCTTGTCTGCTGTTTTTATTACTTATTCTACGTACATTTTAAATAGCATAGGAGATGATAAATACTCCTGTCCCATTTCTTTATTAATTGTGAAAGCACCTGGCAGCATCCACCAGCTTTTACTGCACTGTTATTTACACAATATAAAGCGGTATTATTTTTCATTAACATAATTTACGGAGAATTACCACGTTGCACTGAGCTTGCAAAATAAGGAACATAGACCTTCCTAGTGTTCCCTTCTCTGGGCCATTGAAATTGTGATTTAGAGCAGATTATGAACTGAGAACACGTCTGCACATTAGTCGAACATGTTGGAATAATAATGAATGCATTAAAAATGTACTGTTACTATTAAGCGACGAAATCAGTTAATAATTATTGTATGTGGGTTTTCAGAAAACAGTATGCACTAAGTGCAAATTTCGGAATTGTGAGAACCACAGTTTGTTCAAGTAGGTCGTTTTATATTATATGGGTTTCAAGAATGTATTGCTTAAATATATCCACGAAAATGTTAACCACGATAGAGAAAAAGCATCGCCCCTTCATTGAACTTAGATAGGATCTAAGGATAATAGAATCTCTTTATATTTTAGGACTTAATGGTACCAGGTATCAATAGAAACGGAGTACATATTTAGATGGTTTAAATTTCGGGTGGTTTCACTGCCTGAAGGATTGATGGTCTATGGAAGGATGGCTGGTCCCATTTTAGGGAGTTTGGGGGAAACATACAATCTATATTGGCAAAATTGAAGACATATGAATTCCAACCGCGACAAAAATATGTTATGTACCGCAGTATATAACATATGGGAAAGCCTATACCTTCCTCCAAAATCCTGAAAGGTAAATATTGCATTACTTATTACTTTCATGCACTTTCATTGGCTTTCCTCAATCAACAAATATTCACCGATCAATTCTATTCTTCTTGAATATGCAATCACATGAATAACTGCTCTGGTGTACATAGAGAGGCGTTTATTTTTCTTTGTTGGCTTTTGTTCTTTTATGTTTTCTACTGTTGTAATTCTCCGTTTAATATTTTATTTTATGTACCAGTTTAAGAACTTATCATAAAAATTAACATAATTAAATTGTAACTTTAATGCGTTTTTAATTTTATATATGCGTTTTCGATTATTATTATCACTACTTTATGTAATGTTCATATATTTTTGTTCTTTTTTAACATTACTAGATGCACTTCTTCTAGATGCTATGCAACTTGAGTTGAATTTATGGTCAATTTTATTAAACATGCATTTGGCCAAAGTCGCTACCTTTAAGAACTATTGGACATTTAAAGATCAAATATCTGGTGCGAAACACTCGAAACACGACTTTCTCTCACCTAATCTCCTAACCTTTTTGTGAAAAATGTTTAATATTTCCTAAATGGTGTGACTTTAGCTAAATGTATGGTTAATAAAATCGACCATAAATTCGATAAGGAACTAAACAAGGTGTTCTGTTTATAAAACTAAAGTTGCATAGCGTCTAGGAGAGTATATGAAAATACTTTTAGAAAATAGAACTGATACAATAAAAAAATTATTTGAAACTTTTTTCCCTAAAATGATTAGAAATAAGAGAAGTGTTATAATCACAGACGAACGAAGAGACAAACAGAAAGATGCATAGATCAACTTCCAAAAACGATTAATTACCCTTGGAATAACCTAATTCGCCAAGATATATCAAAATCAGTTAAACAACACACCAGTTAAAGGTCATGTTCGACATCAAAGAAGTTCCCACAACCAACTTTTGAAAGAACTTCACGAGTTGCGGGAAAGCGTTGAAAAAAGAAACCAACAAAATAAATTGGCAGAGGAAAGGAAATACGAACAAAGGGAAAGAATACTTCACGAATTACAAAGAAAGAATGATTTATTAGAAAAATTATTGATGCGTGAAGTATATGTTGCGTTGTTGTTTTTTAAATTCATTCAATGCAACATTAAGGTTTTATAGATATAAATAAATATAATGCACATTTATATAATTTATTAATACGTTATCTTAAATTAAAACGTCTGCTTACATCATCTCGTCTATGCTTTCCACTATCTGCTACAGTATCTGCAGGTAATGCAATTATTGTCTCTGGTTGTACATCATCAAATGGCTCTTCCGGCTGACCTAATAAATGGTCGTCTTTGGTTGCTAAATTATGCAGTACACAACAGGCTCGAATAAAATGGAATATCCGTTCGTGACCCCTTAACTTCACGTGATATAACTGACGAAATCGTTGTTTCAATAAACGAAACGTGTGTTCAATACTCACCCTGCATGAGCTCAAAGCACTATTAAATTTTTTTTGGGCTCCTGTTAAATGACCATTATCGCGATAAGGAGTCATTAGTTGAGGTAGTAAAGGGTAGGCACTATCTCCCAATATATAATTACCTGAAAATATAATTTGTTTCAAAATAAATCAATTACCTGCAAATCCACTTACCATTACCACATATTCTTTCTAGATCATTAGATAGAGGTGACTCATTAAATATACGTGCATCATGAGTGGACCCATGAAAATATCTACGAAATTTAATTCCTCATTGCAAGTTCCTTGCAAAACGATTGAATAAATTTTCGGTTGAAATAATCTACCGCTCGTTCGCTTCGTGTATCAATTCTAATGTGACATCCATCAATACAGCCTAATAACATTTTAGGTTGTTATTTGTACCAAAATATTCAGTGATTAATGATACCTACCCATTACATGAGGGAATCCTTTCTTTTCGCTATAGTAATTCACAGTCCATTTGGCCAATAACGTAATGAAGTGAGCTAAGGCATAGATCAAAACGGTCTGCAACATCTCGAAACGATGCGGTTTGATGACCAGCGAACCACAGGAATATTAAAAGATGTTTCGCAGGTGTTATATTGCTTCTTGTGTTTGCTAAAATATTTTTTTGATATTGTTGCTCTACAATTATTAGGAAATAGTAACCAATTTTTACAAGATTTAGATATCCATCACTCATTGCAAATCTAGATGTTAACATCCGTACTATATCCCGGTTCAACCGAAAATGTGTAATAAATTATTTTTCTGTGTTCTGTTCGACTATCTATCAAGAAAAAAAACATAAAATAATTATTAATATTGAAGTAGATATATCGGATACAGATACATACTAGTTAACAACTTACCAATTCATAGTTTTTTATACTTGTTCGTGGATGTCGATGTAAGTGTTTTTTATTAAAATTGTGGCTAATTCCACGTCGCCGTCGTCATCACTTGAGGAACTGCTTAAAAATTCATTTTCGCAATCATCCTCCAGAAAATTTATTATTTCCAATTCACTTTCCATGATTTTTAACACTTTATTTGTTTTTTTTTAATAACGTTGACAAAAACTTTACAAGGTTGTGTTTGTCACTCTTGTTTACTGCACTTAGTTGCTCGCACTCGAAGGCGCGAGCAAGAAAGACACCGTACAAACGAACATAGTCAGTTCAGTTTCGGTACGACAAACGAACGCGTTTTTCTGCACCAAGTTGATCGGAACAGACAATCGAACAAACCTTTAGGTTAGCTCATTGTCAACAAGGTGACCAAGCATCGTTTACACTGAACGATATTTCATTAATTACTGTTTACACAAATTAATCAATGGTTTTTAAAACCATTTTTAAATTGCATAATAACTATACACTGCATTCTTTAAAACATACCGTTTTCGAGAGAAAATAAAACATTAAAATATAATTTCGCTCATGTAGGTTGTCTAAGTTTAAGTGTGGCATAGTCGACCGTATAAGTAGTTTATTTTAGCTTGTAATCAAGTTTTTGGCGTTCTTATGGAATTTATGGTCGATTTTATTAAACATGCATATGTCCAGAGTCGCACCGTTTAGAAGTTATTTTCCTAAAATAGATCGCGGGGTTAGGTGAGAGAAAGTCGTGTGAGTGATCCACACCCACTCAGTTAAATTTAGTATTATCAATATACAAAACTATTATTACTGATTATGTCAGATCTAGATTAAAAACTGGTATACAGTTAAGCCACGAGTTATACTGGCTGGCTATTAGTTTCCGCTTAATTGAGTTTGGCTGATGGCGCCAATTTCGAATGGAAATAGCAAATTTGTGCACGTTTTTCAAAATTTGTCACGCAAGGCAAACAATACGTGAGAAATATATTGCATAAAACTTATTGTAATTAATAGTAGTATAATAGCAATTTAAAAAAAGTTGCCATGCAATTTAAAGTTATGTCAATTGAGCTATTCAAAGTGTTAAATTGACAATATTATTTACTATTAAAAGGTATTGTATATTAATAATACAATAAGAATAGGACAGACAAGCTACAACAAGAGTTAAAGGTCAATAAAGTCATAAATTTCATTCTTCCTAAATATTCGACATTCTCACCGCCCAGAAAATGTTGCTCCTTTATTTATGACTTTATTGCCTTAACTGCATGCAGTATAATGCAGGAAGTACCTGCTACTTTCTTATATCTTAAAATGTACTATACACAAATTGGTGATTTTAGTATATTGTGGAAATTGGTTGGTGTAGGGAAATGCACACGTTTGATACGATCATGGCACTACTAGAGCATTTAACTATTTCTGAAATCTAAGAATGACTCACATCTACGTTGTAAGCACTCTTTTCATCTTGCTTCTGGGGAAAATATAAATTGGGATGTAGCTGTGTATAGGGTTAACCAAACATTAATTATGACATAATGAGATTTTGGAAACTCTCATTTTTAAATCTTCCACAAACATCTTATTAGCATTACAAAATCAGCATGAAGTCACCGTAATAACGTAACCAATCGATCGTGCCAATCTAAGACGTTTCTGGGTAAACAGACGTGAAATCCCATCGCTGGGAGGTCAGCATACGATGCACAATTAGAGTCTATCCCGGTCATCCTAGAACTGGACGTTCGCTCGCTCAGACCCGGATCTCGTTAAACCGTAATCCAGACATTACTGTCCCGAAATCTATATCAATATTTAATCAAATCCCAGACCACCAGGAGTCGCTTTGCTATAATGGAAAGCAGGCACTGTACTATGCTCTTAGGTATTTGGGTTTAGTAGGCATTTGGTTTAAGGAGGAACAGCTCCGGCGCACGTAGGGCGGCTCCCAGCGTACTTGATTTGAATGCGACGTAATTCGAACCACTTCCGCTTAAATATCAAACGTGATGTAACCTCGTAACAATAACAGAGGGTAGCGAGGGGAGCGCCTGAACTTACGCGGGACTCCTTGGGAATTGAAATCTGTGTTTGCTCTAGATGTATTGAGGTGTAACGCTGCAACGTGTTCACTATACAGCCGTTTACACGGAAGATGGTCGTGCAGAGTGCATCTCTATACATTTGTTTACTCGTGTACTAAATACCTGGCGTGCGTTTTAGTAGCTAGTTAAAGTGTGTCTAGGGGCGCTTCAGAGTTTACAATGCACGATGCTACCTGTAATGAGTGGTAATATTAACAATGAATACACATCGGCTTCCAGTATAATCAACGTCCTCAGGGGTTGTTACGGAATATCCATGTTAGTCCGTTTAACTGTTATGTTTATAAATAGATCGAAAAGTATGAAAGCTTATTCCAAACAAGCGCTCCTGGCACATCGCGCTGTGGGGAAGCAAATACGCCTTATTTTGCGGCAACGAAGTTGCCGCCGTAAATTTGTATTAATCCATTTATTTACATATATCTGTAAATATAATGAACGGAATCAAGGTAGTTATTTCAAGCAATATTCATATAGCACTTCTATACTCTTACTCGATTTTTGCTCATGGTGTCAAGAAATAATGTTTTATATTATATTTTAAGGATTTATTGATAGTTGATAGCGCTGCGAGCGCTATCAACTTTGAAATTTCAAATTACAAAGCGGGTCTTGTGACACATCATTGTAAAGATCTTTCAATTGTCTATTCAACAGTGGCTGTAGTTTTCAATTCTATCAATCCGTTATGAAGTTTCAATCATTGAGATCCGGTTTCGGGGGCATGCCGTAT
>JAWQRJ010004735.1:0-10795 GCA_033557515.1 Diorygopyx duplodentatus
CCAATTAACTCAATAATAAAGCCGTAGCAAGGCCAGCGGGGTTGGCGCCGTACTGGCGTGCACATCTAATAGTGACCACGCCTACATGTCGACGAGTTCTAATGGGCGTGCTTTAATATACGTATGCAGTAGGACGGGGTGTGGCGCACTTTCCGTATGGTACGGAAATATTTATCAACCCTAGTATAAGTAATTAATTTTAAATTAAATATTAATACTACTTCGGTGTAAAAGTTGTAAAAGGTGTAAAACCAGAAACTTAATTTTTATTATTTTTTATAATTAAAATGCAATTATTTACTTACGTATTGGTAATATATGTAAACTGAGACGAACACATAAAGACTTAAAAAATTGTTCGAAGAAATGATATTTAGGTTTACCTTGAACTCTTAAAAACCGTAATTTGTTGTTTCTTTATATATAAATAAGATTGCATTTTAATCATGGACTAAATATTTCTTGCAGTAAATTACAATTTCTGTATTGGCTATCACTAAAACAATTACTAATTATCAAATCGAACACTTTTGTAAATTTGGGGAGAAATATATTTTGTTCAGTGCAGAAATAACTTGTGTCTACGACTATATTTTTTCTATAATGTTGTCACGTTTTCCACTTCTTTTCCTAATTTAATGATATCCAGGTTTGATGCTAAACATGGTAATTGATAGATGAAAATGCCGGTTTAAATGAGGCCAATCCAACAGCAGATTAATATAAAAATAACTATAATAAATATTGCAGAATCTGAAACATGATCTGTAATTTAAAAAAACAGAAATTTCTGGAAAACTCTATATTTTTTTTACTAATAAAATTAAAACGATTTATTATATTACTTTATGTTGTAAATAAGTGGTTTTGTTCGGTATTAATTGTAAAGAGTGCTATAGCATATATTTTATTATTAACTGTTATTATTCTCAATTATTTTTAAGAATTTTATTTGATAAAATTTTGATATTCCGAAAATTTTTAGTCAAGAGAAATTGCAATGGCAACATAAAAAATATGTATATAAAATTGCTTGACGTACTGACCTACAATAAAATATAATTGGAGAAAGTAGGGGTGCTAAGGCGCGATTAGCTTTGGTCCTTGATTAACCTTTATGATATACTTCAAGTTTTATTATCAAATCTTTGAATCCTGTACATTTGGATAACTGCTGTTTTACAGTTATTGTAATATCTTAAGTTGGTATCACTTTAGTGTCATACGAAAATTGTGTGATACACATTATACAGTGGTCGAAAAATTAAGAAGAAAAAAAAAGAAAAATTGGTAGCAGACGAAAATGGAACCCATAAGATTGGTGGAGTAGTTCTACACAAATTCGAGGAACATTGTCAGTCACGAAAGAATATTGTGTGAGTGCAGATTTTGTTATCATAATGTCGGATCATATACCCATTAACAATTCAGAAGATGAACCTATGTTTGTCTTCGGCGTTGTATTATAATTCAAAATTGCTTCTTCCAATAAACAAGTAGATTTCAATGGCAGTCCTTTGCCAGTTTTTACTGTTCTCTGAATGTTTTCGTTGGATTTTGGACAATGTGGGCTTGATTGTTGTTTGTTTTATGTCATAATACTTCATGATCTAATTTTAGCAAAGTCCATGGCAATTTTCTGAGAAGGTAATTCCGGAATAGGATAAGCAGGCATTGGTTGCTTTATACTAGATTTAGACAATCTTTGATAAGTCAGCTTTCCATCTCTTTAGGCATATCTGGCCAGCACAGGGCACATGCTGCTTTGTGTTGGCAGGCAATTTCAGATCTGGAAGTGACTATTCTGTTGCCTTTAAATAAGAATCCATCTGCATAGTACACAGCCTCTCTTTAATCTTCCAATATCTGTTGGTCTGTGATTTGATAGTAGATTTATGTCTTGGCCAACCAAGAGCAATACAAAAAATGAATAATTTCTACAAATATTTCATCTCTCGACCCAGCTGTCTTCAAGGCATTGAGACATTCTTGAATTGGTACTAAGAGTGAGTTCATCATAGCAGATTCTGCTTCCAGGTAATCTGTCTTTATTCACCTATTTTAATTGTTTCTCTGGACAATGCATCTGCTACACTTAAATATACTCCAGGAACATAGTCTATGAGATGTCTTCCATTGACTTGTTTACAAAGGTTAATAATGCTTTATGATCACTTTGAATTATGAATTCAGGGTTGGTATCGTTTCAATCCATGCAAAATAGCCAACAGCCCCTTTTTTATTTGAGCGTACTTGCGCTGTGTATTTGTTAATGAGCTCCAACAATAGTCTAAAATGCTGAAGGGCCACTGCCTAGTCCACGTAGTAGCTAATAGTTCCTTCGGGTTGTAAAGACTTTGTATTAGACGGTGACTTAGCATTTTATTTAAAAAATTAAAAATGAATTCGTGTTTTGTGACAAGTTCGGCATAAGTTTTCCCAAACACGTTACCATCCCGGGGAAATTGTAGCCTCTATTTTGGACTAGTTGACAGAGACTTCTTCTTTGGATAAAGTATGACCCAGAAAGCTGTTATTTTAGGTTGAATTTCCTGACACATCATCTATGTAAGGGATAGCACCTTCTGACCCGCCAAAGACTTGATTTACTATCTTTTATGTATCTTCCGAATGTAGTTGCTACCGTGGTACTAAGATTGGATGTCTCTTAGTCTAATGGTACCTGTAAGAAGGCAGTATATGCATGAGTAACGGTAAGATATTCGGCACCGTTTAGCTCAGATAAAACGCCTTCCACGGTGGGTAAAGTATAATGTTCTCTTTTGATAAATTTGTTTAATTTTCTTAGGTCCATACGTACCCTTATTTTCCCATTTGCTTTGGATACTATAACTATAAAATGTACCTAATAAGTTGGTTCGGTCACTACATCAATAATGTTTTCTTTAACCATCTGGTTTAGTTATGATTTTGGTCCTTCCGATAACGTAGTGTGGTAAAGATTGCACTTGAGCCTCCTGTATCCATCAACTAGGTTATCAAACTGTTTCAAGATTACTTCTGAACTCTCCTGAAATTGTGGATACCAATCCCAACTCTATAGTTGTTTCCAACCAAATGATTGATTCTGAATTCGCCTCTGTCACAAAGAATTTTGAGGTAATTTGTTTATCATCAATCTCACGTCTCAGCTGACATTGGTTTTTATATCGTGTTTGGAATAAGACGTCAATCTTACGTTTGATTTTGTTAGCGTAGCTTTCCATTCTAAGCTGTTGTAGATAAGTTTTCAAATTAAATTTGTTTCCACTCCTGTATGTACTTTATAAAAACACTAATTTCCCATTAATATGTATGAGTTTTTCCCATTTGACACTGTTGATCTTTCGTTTCATATTGATCGATAAAATGACTGTCTTTTTTGAATTTTCGTCGTGATCTCCTTCTGTTATGGTTTTTACTACTTTGTTTCTATTAAATGTATTTGTCTTGCATCGAAATGACATTTCAGGCACTTTTTTGCTTTCTGGGAACTGCTTTGGTTTATAGGCAAATCCGAACTCTTCCAAAATTTTCTACACTTATTTCATTTACTGCACTTTCTCTAATCTCTTCGACCTGTTTCTTACTAATCTCATTTTCTCGGCAGAAATCAATCGTTTTCATTAATTGTAGGTCAAGTTCTGGTAGTAATAGTTCTTGTACGCCTTTGTCTGTGAAACCTAGAATTAACCTGTCTCGAATTACTCCTAATTTCTTTAAGTCAATGACATATTTTTTCTACTGGTTCTCCATTTTCTTGGCTTTTTGAAAAGAATTTGAATCTATCGGACATTCTTTCCTGACTGACAATGTTCAGAAGACATCTTCTTGACATATTTGGATAACGTTAAATGATTAGAGATAGTTAGGAGATAACTATGTTACTTAAAAATATTACATAGTTACAACGTCTGTCAAATTTTGAACAAATATGATATTAACTTGAAATAACTGATTTAGAGAAAATATATTTTTAATTAATTTACAATGACTTTTTTTGATGCAGATAGATTGCATTCCATTCCATGGAAACATACCATGGAAACTCCATGGAAAAGCTATAATTTCCATACCCTCCCTTACTGCGAAGATCCAATAGGGAAAACTGAGTTAAGGTTTAAATTGTTTTTTTTTGTAGTGCACTTTACTAACTTTCGCCTGAAAAGAATAGGAGAACCATTAAGTAAACTATGTAAACATAACAAACACAAGTTGAAAAGGAAAATATGTAAATAAAAAAACAGTCAAATTGCCGGTAATTGGGAGGTATTTAGGTATAAATAGTATAGTTTTAACTTATTTTTTCCGCTAGCAACATGTTAGCACCTTGTTATAGCACAGTTCGTCATGTTCACCAAATTGTGGTCGTTTATTAAAGTAGCTGTGATTCATTATACTGTGAATGTATATTGTAAATGCGGTTATAAAATCGATCAGTGTAAGGGTATATATAGGATACGTGGCTAAATTTTAATTTTTAATTTTTTTTGCCATTTCCTTCGCATACATACCCTTTTTAACTTCCATCAAGTTTCTATTTAATGAAATTTCAAAATCATTTTCGCTGATGCATTCAATTGATATTTTAAGCGTAAAATGTATTAAAATGCATAAAATGTTTTGAAAGTGAAAAAATTACATTTTTATTTAATTACAGTCTCTTAAGTTTCTCAAAAACTAAACAAAATTAACTCTTTTTAACGAGGATAGCTGACATATCGTGATAAGTGTATGGTCCACTCAATTTCAAGCATATACACTCTTAAGTACACTTGGACTATTGAATATTCGCAGAATACTTCAATCGTTTTATGACCATTCTAACTTTAGTTCAGCAGATCGTCAAGTCTCATTAAAATTAAACTTGTATTTCTGTCTTTGACAAAGTTGCAGTTAAATTACTTACCCGCGTTTGTAAGCATCGTGATGTTTCAATTTTGATTTAATAACCCCACGTTATTGCATGACAAGCTCAGCTTTCAGTTAGTCTACATCATACAACGGTACCGGACAAAGAGGTTCCGTTGACATGACTTCGCAATCTGACGAACAACGTACCGACGTTAATGGTTAGTGGGTGAATTTAATGTATCCGGTACGCAATTGAGAGGTCATAACACGCAAATGGATTGAAATAAGTTATAATACAAAGCTGAGGAGTAAGTCATGACAGCCAATAGCAAACAAACTTAAATACACAAATCCGTGCAATTTGTGCAATTATTGGAATGTTAGGCTATGTTGTTGCAAAATAAACTGGTCATGAAAACAGGATTTGTTTCATCTTCTGAAATAGATATTTTACAAAACTTTTGGAGCAAGTTATGCATCCCAAATCCCATGTTTTCAGAATAATATAAATCCATTCCATTATAGTTTATGATTTTTTTTAATAAACCTTGCCATATGCTCTCATACAAGGCACTAAAATAAAAGAAAAACTTAGTGAATTCAAGAGAGATATCAATTTTCCGCTCAAATCACTTAATTTCCCAAATTTATTCCTCCACCTCTCATTCCGCATCTGCATTCTACCACCATTTAACCAATAAAACTGTCTAGATAAAACCCTTAAACGGTCTGTTAATCCTGGTTTTATCTCCACTAAACACCTCTTTATCGACTTCTTTGGCCATAATCTTTGTCCACGGTCAACTGACACTTGTCATCGGTGCTGTCCGCATCGTAGGAGGTCCCCATCCCAGCAGCAGTTCGTTCGGTTCATGGGCCAGCCGAAAACGTAATTTTTAGAGGCGCCTAAAGCGGCATATCTTACCGGCTTCTTTGTGGCTGGCACTAAAATGACCTGCAGTCGGTTTCATTCCCGAAAACAAATAATTCACGACACGGTTTTTAAAGCGGTTTCATGTGCCGGCCATGGAATCTGACCATCGTTGGTAGAACTGCAGTTGGGGTGATTAATGATCGGATATTGTAGGATGACTAGTTAAAGGTGAAGTAGTTGAAATTAGCATTTTGTGTTTACAACGGGAACATTTTAAATTCTGATGATTATAATTATTTATTACAAGGAAAAGGGAAGCTGGGAACGGAAACTGGGGCTAAACAGAACTAATATGGTTCTAAAAAATATAAAATGATTCTAATAAAAGATCTCATCTATTCTTCCATGACATGCTTGTGAGAGTGGTGTATCCGTACTTACGAAAAAAAATGCAGGAAATGAATGTTCGGTTTTATTTTTATCTTTGATATATTCAACATTTTCTGTGCCTCTAACATAGCTTAGATCTATTCAGACAATCACACATAGAAAAGGAGTAGTCAGCTGGCAAAGAAGTTGTTGTGTGTGATGTGTCACCTGATCTATTAGGCGACTGATATTCGCGCATGATTAGGCTAATCATGATATAGAATATCGAATTATTAGTAATGCGCCAAACGTAATTCATGCTAACTGTAGGTTTTTTGGGAAATTTCATATTTTAAGACCCTTTAAGTTAGGAAGTTGAACAAGGTTTCACAATTTGTATAACTATTGAAGTACAAATTTCTTAAGCAGAAAGCAAAAAGTAGACAACTTAAGCCAGCAAACTATCTGAACTGATGAAAATTACAGGTTGTATAACTTTCTTCCACCACAATTAATTTTAAAGCAAAATTCAGGTTTGTATCCCTACATAATGCAAGTATATCAAAAACTTCTTCAGCCTGATTATGTAAAAGCAGTTACTTACTGCGACTCGTTTTACATAACACAGTGTGTCCCTTTTAGTATTTGCGACCCAATTTTCAATCACAATTCTCATCGCCCCCCCTCCTATACAATAATTTTCACTGAAATCCTGCTGTAATCGTAATATTAGTTTCTATTTAATTTAATTGTATTTTGCCGCTAAAGCTACACTACGACCTTGATAACAAACCTTAAAATTTTTTGTTGTATTGAAATCTATTGCAATAAACGTTAGCATACAAATTGTTCTCATTTTTTCTTCCATTATCCCCCGAAATTTATTTAAAAACACCTGAACCCAACAACACATAATGCATATATCAATTCTACTTATCAATATTCAAAATAAATTAATGCATAGATCAAGTAACTAGATCTAGATTACCTCATAAACTGACATTCTGTGAAAAACTAAGGGGCGAGAAGCGTTAGATCAGGTCTTGAGCGTCGAGAGTGACGTCATGCGCAGAACGGCCGAAAAGTAGACCTTCTTGTAGCACACCCTTGTCTCTTCCCACCGTGTCCTTTCACTTCTCGCAGCTTCGCGAGAAGTTCCGATTTGTCTCGAACATTCTAGATGCCGTCTACGCGCCGTTTGCGCGGCGTGTATAAATGCTGCATCTCGTTCAGTTCCAGCCAGTCTCAGTCGAGTCGATACTTCTACCTCTACCATGAATTCACGATATTCGAGTAGCAGTAGAATTGTACAGTGTATAATTCTACTGCAGTGTAATTATACAGAATCATGGATGAATGTTTAGATGGGCGTAAGTGTGCATTAGACGATAGTGAAGCATCAACAAGTGCACAGACGACAGTGGTTCCGAAGATAAAATCAAGAAAATATTCGCAAGAATGTTTAAATTTTGGGTTAAAATTTGCTGCATATAATACGTTCAAAAATATTAGTTGTGTGTTTTTTCCTATTCTCCGCACACCACCCCCGGCGAAGTTACGGGGGATATTATGTACCCCTCTTTCCGTAAGAATAACGTGATAAAACTGTTAGGTATTGAGAAAATAGTTTGAAGAAAATAGTTTGAAGTGAAGAGCAAAAAATTGATATTAATGGGGTGATACCAGGTGAATAAAGAAAATAACATATATACTGAAATATAGTTTATTAATATAGTTAGGGGTATGTGTACGTATAATAAAGTTGCTAATAAAGTTGATGTATTTTTAATGGGAAATCTGTTATTATTTATTTTCCCATAGTTTCTTAATATTAGGTTCATATTCCGTATTCATTAGTTTAACCGTTAATGCATTTCACAGTTAATTCATTTCCAAGTTTATTTCTATTGATAGATTTTACAAAATTCATTGAAGAAAACAATTTTTCACACGAACATATAGACCCAAGCATCGTTAATAGAGCATTAGCCATAACTATCTTCATTGATATAAAATTATTTGGTAAAGAATCCCATGCGTTTAATATAATATTTTCAATTTTTAGTGTGGGATCATTATCTGTACTGCTTTCAGACATTTTTCCTTCTACTTCGAAAATCAAATTGAAGTTCAACCAATTCCATTTGTAAATCATGGATACCTGTCACATAAATTCGGTTAACTCCATTAAATATTTTTTAATTGCATTTTCGTGAATGTCAAGCGTATTTTCAAAAAAATTATTGTGTTTTGAAAATAATAATTTAGGAAAATATTTCATGATTTTCATTTCCAAATCTGTCAAGTTTCGTCATAAATATTTTAATATTTTCAAACATTATTAAAACAATTTGTCTATTTTCTTTTTTATTCAGTTCATTAAAATGCTTATGTCGCATAAGAACACTAAATCATTTAACCAATCTATATTTGAAAATTCGCCAAAACTATTGTTTTTTTCATTGAAAGCTTCATTTCTTCTAATAAAATGACAAACCGACTAAGAACTTGACCGCAACTGAGCCATTGAACATTGTTCTATGTCAAAATCCCTGAATACTGGCACTCATTTAACTCATTTATACGCTTTATAATGAATTTATAGTGAAATTGTCTTTTTCTTTAAAATCTGCAAACAGAGGAGCACTACATTCTAAAAACGCTTGTTTTACAAACTGTCAACTTGAAAACTAGCAGCTGTAATGCTATTTTTTTGAATCAAAAAAGTTTTTAAAACACTGGTTTATGAATGACTCTCTTTTTTTTGTTCTTCCTTCTTCATCTGTTGAAAAGCCGATATTAGAATGCAACTTTTCAAAATGTCTTTTTACATTGTATGTACATGATGTGACTTTTTCGTTACAAATTATACACACAGTCGTTTTATTCTTTTCAATCACACCATATTTATCGCACCATTCTATTTGATACGGTCTGGAACTTATATCGTTTGTTTTTATTTTTTTTAACCGCCGACAGTACAGGGGTACAACTAAAAATATTGATATTTAAAATAAAATAATTTGTGAAGAAATTTCTTATAACGTACTTGATATACATACCTATGTAGATGAGAAACTTAATAATAAAAAAATAATAAAAATGTTGAACACTTTTAGACGCGTACGACAAGGTTTCCATTTAGTTCAGCACTGATATATCCCCGAGCTGGTAATATATACTTTATTTTCTTAATATTTTTGATGGCCTGTTCTCTCTTTTATGATGTAAAAAATAAGTACATAAAAATCAACGCGTGGGTCATTGCAAAACCCTTCGTGGGTCAGTGTCTGACCCGCGGGTCATAGGTTCGCCATCACTGGCTTAGAGTATCAATTTTTAATATTAAACCTTCTTTAATGATTCAATCCTATTTATAAATGTATTATCAGTGTAAACGTGTATTTTATTTTTTATGTCAGAATTTATTTTATTGCCTTTCTTTCAATAAATTAAATAATTTTTTAATAATATTTTTTCTCATATATTTTTTCTCCATATACTCGCGCTCCCCATTTAGTTTTATCACGCCCCCCTAGGGGGGCGCGCCCCACAGGTTAAGAATCGCTGCCATAACACAATAAACCATGACGATATTCTTGACCGCACGGTTTTTTCTGATGAAGCTTGGTTTGATCTTTCGGGATTTCAATTCTCAAACAATGAGAACTTAGAGTGCCAATACCCCCCCACGTGTTCGGAAGAACGCCATTACATCTGCCAGCTTTTGCACAAAATATCATAATTAAGAAATGGGCCAAAAATCAGCCTATATGGTTTTTAGTTCAGAAGTATTAAGTTTTTTAGAAAATAACGTAAAACTATGTAAAGCACTATAATACCTACATCTAAAGAACCGCATGCGCCTGATATTAAGCTAGTTTATGTTATCTCTGATGACTCTCATGTATTTGGTTTATTCAGTATTAATATCTGTTTTATTATTATAACAGATGTTGATTCTGTAGATATTAATCTTCACATATTTCTACTTAACAAATACACATAAACGAGTATGTAAATGGCATACATATAATGGCAATAAAGATACAAAATGTGTTCTCTGTAAATATATCTGTCTAAACACACAGAAAAGCAGGAAATTATTGAATTTGGCACTTCTTGATTGTCTACTATTTCGCCGCAATTTTGAGGCTTCGCAAAGTAACGGAATTTGCAAATTGCGAAACTCCTAACTATCCACCTATAAACGAGCAAAATGCATACATACATAATACATAACCGGTGATGAGGTCATTTGGAAAATATTAGTCGCTCTCAAACTTCGCCTATGCGATAGCATGTTCGAATTAGAATAAATCTGCATAAATATGGCGATAGAGCAAATTGGTCCAAGCCAGAAATTACGTAAAATGCATGCCCGGAGCCATTTTCTCATTTCAGCTGTTCTCGTACTCTAATCAAGCTAGAACGTTCTGTTTACAGTAGTACTTTGTAATTACCCTTAGATGTGGGCAGTGCACCAATTTCTTTTTTTAATTTTATGTATTATGAACATGCTAATAGGAGATTTATACTACCCAAGGTGTATGCACGTAATACAAAAGTATACCAAAATTAGAATATAATGGAGGGATTGTAAAGTATGTTCAATAAAAAACGACCTCTAGTAGTCCATGAAATTTTTAGCAAAGCATCAATCAAGGTAAAACCGCATTTGACATAACCTATGTAAAA
>JAWQRJ010004736.1:0-10791 GCA_033557515.1 Diorygopyx duplodentatus
GTCCTATTTTACTTGCAGTTTTAATCTTAATATCAACTTCCAGTTTAGTTTTAATAAAGTTTTCCATTGCTTGTTTTAATTTGTCCGGGTTATCCACATTTATTATCATTCCACTCATGACCACGTTCTTTTTCTTATCTCTTTCCATCCATTCTATTTTGTTTGTAATTCCTTTTATTTCGGAAAAGATGATACTGTGGTAATGACTACTGCACATGCTAATTTAAGGCTACTTGATTTTTATGTTTTGTGAATGCATACTATGAAAGCCTGAAAAATTTTCTCGCCCGCCCCCACCAACACTATACATACGTACTACACCCACAATTTCATAAGCGAAAACCTTTGATTTACCAGCTCTGGTGCGCCCTTCTTGAAAAGCGTCGGCCACTCGAACGCGCCCGTACATCCGATCGCGGAGGCTCGGGCAACGCCGTGATGCATCGCTTCCCCTTCGGCCCTTGTCCGGCGACGTCCGGCCGCCCTTCGCAGCGCCGTTTCGGCGTCGCGGCGTAAGGAAATTGGAGCCGCGCGCGTTCCAGCGGACCTCAGGCGGTAAATCCACGCGGCTGACGTAGCGTCCGTCCGTCGATGGCCGTATTTATGCGAGGCAGACGTCCGCGCGACCGCCTCCTGCTCCTTCGCCACGGCCGACGGAGGCGGCTGTTTGTCTTATTGCTTGCTCGGTGACAACGGACGGCCGAAAGGGGTCGGGGGGCACGGAAAGGGGGCTGCGAAGAGCGGAGTACGTAATGTACGGCCACCAGAGCCACCGCCACCGCCCTCGACGGGCCAAATAATGCCGTCGTTATTTATTGCAGGGCGCTGGGGTACGCGACCGATAATAATTTTTGGGTTATGCAAATTCGGGGATGCAAAGGGAACGTGTAGTATACACCTACAACATGGTGGCGGTATGAATGTGGAAGGGTATCAAGTTAGTTAAGGTGAAGAATTATGAACGTGGTTTCAATGGAATAGATCTGTTTCAATATGTTAGTAATAAGTCAGTTTTTTGTTTTTTCGTTTGGTAATTTGAAGACCAAATTTTATTCCGTATCATGGAGATCATTGGATATAGTAAGCAAAGTACATAACTTTGCGTACTTTGGTCACAAATCGATAAAGATACGCATTTACAACTACAAGAGAAATTTGCTCGAGATAAGAGTATTGCTGAGAATAATGATTGGTTTTTTAAAATAAAATTAAACCAGAAATTTGGTTATTTAAATTATTTTTAATAAATGCACTATTAGGAAAGGATACAAAATTGTTTTTGCCAATAGACTGCAGCAAGGTATTTAAGGAAATAAGTGATTCAATCATTTAAATATTATAATTTTGTAAGTAAGTGCTCATAAACTATTTTTGTCTATATAAAATTGATTTTATTTTGCAAGGCTGCTGCAAAAATAAATTGAGTTGATGCAGATAATAGCTCATAACGTGGTATGTTTACGAAACTTATGATACAATATTTGAATGACCGGTTTCAGTCCATGGACGATCATCAGTCTTCATCTAAAAAGGGAGGTACTTTAAAATTTAAAAATGAAATTACATGACACAATTCTTTTTAGAAAGAATTAAAAATTAATTAGTTAAAAACTTACAGTCGAAAGGTGAAAGTCTTAAACGGTGGGTTAGAAACGTGTAATTAAAAATCATCAGGTAAAAAGAATATCACAGCCGAATTTAATGAAAAAAGAACGGAACAAACAGATTAAATATGTCGTGTACACTATCGTGGTTTTTGGTGGAAACGTATAATGGAAACGTGAAACAAGTTTTTAGAAAACATGACAAACGAGATCCCACGAAAGAGGAAGTTTAAATTTAAAATTTTAAATAAATATATGTAAACGACAGATGCTCAAGATTAACAGTCAAAATAAAATCGAGTGTAGTGGTTCATTATCGAATGTTTTGATAGTTTATTTTATGTTTAGTTTGTAGAGTATGTTTAAATAAAGTTGAACTGGGTTTACAATTGTGTTCTTGGATACGTTTACCAAGTTTGCGCGCGGTTTGCCCTACGTAGAACCCTTCACAATTATTACAATTACCTAAGTATATCCCGTTTTTTCTAGAGTGGGAATTTTTGGTTTATAATTGGAAAACTAAAAAGTCTATTATTTGTTTTAAAAGCGGAGATAATATTATAGTTCTTTGAAAATGTTTGTTGAGTTTAAATTTGTGTTATTAAAAGATAAAGGTTTATAAATTATTTTGTTATTAGAATTTGATATTTCTGTTAAGATAATTGGATTAGTATTGGGAGTGTACAAAGGATCGTTTTTAGTTGGTTGTTTGGATATAATTTTATTTGCGATGTTCTTATAAGTCATTATTTTCAGCAAGATTAAATATATATTTTATTTCTTTTTCTCGTGTTTCTGGAGTTAGAGGGTATTTAAAAATACGGTATAGAACGCAACGGAAAACAGCTGTCTTGTGACATAAAGGATGTGATGAGTCATAGGGAATTATTGTGGGAATGTAAGTAGGTTTCCTGTGTATATCGAAGGTGGGAAAGTTGTTGTTATTAGTTATGGTGAGATCAAGGAAATTGATTTGTTTGTTTTTTTTCTATTTCTAAGGTAAATTGAAGGTTATTGTGTATTTCATTGAGATATTTTAGAAAGGCGTTAAGGTTTATATGATTAAGTGACATACCCATTGGGGCCATCTTTACTGTTATTAAAAAATATGTTATTAAAAGTGATATAATTATTTGTAAGGATATGTCGAAGTAAAACGTCAACATGGTCGACAGTGATGGGGTTATTAAAATGATCCTTAAATATTGTAGAAACCAGGTGTAGGGTAAGTCGAGGTTAAATCGATAGGGACGTTGGAGTATACATTGACGATGTCAATTGAAGTCATGATATAATCTTTTAAGGATGTGTGTTCTAATATTAACACAGATTATACTTCATCTACTATCCTTCACTTCACAAATCTGTTTGTTCCGTTCTTTTTACATTAAATTCGACTGTGATATTCCTTTTACCTTATGATTTTTAATTCCACGTTTGTAATCCGCCGTTTAAGGTTTCACCTTTCGACTGTAAGTTTTTAACTAATTGATTTTTAATTCTTTCTAAAAAAATTCCATGTAATTTCATTTTTAAATTTTAATGTACCCTCCCTTTTTAGATTAATATCTTAGTACATTAAATAATTAAATAACTATATAAATAAGGTATCTTAGTACATTAAATAAATAAAGCAAGTAAAAGGAGTTTAAAACTCTTTCATTCTTATGATACAATGACCACAGAACTTTATATATATAGGTTCCTTTGTTCAAATGAAGTATTTCCCAAGTTTGAAATAACTATGATAAATTGGTTCAAATTTATCGGTAAAAATATTATTTTTAGTAAAAATTTCAACGAACTCTAATTTCTCAAGGATAAATTTTCCGACAAGATAGTGGAGTAAAATTGACGTACTTTGGTCCTAGGAGGTAATGTTTTTTGTACGTAATTCAGGAACATCCAAAGTACACGTCTTGTACAATTTCAATAATTAAGAAAATATATTTTGTTTTTATTTACTAATATAATTAAAAAATATAAGAAACCAAGTAGGTAAGTTATGATTAGAGTCCGGATTTAAAAGCATTAAAAATACTGGAAAAAGCGCTTAAAAAGCATATCGATTTTCGCAAAAAAGCATTATGAGATGCAAAAAAGGCATACATTTTACAAAGCTGTATAAATTGTATATACATTTTTGATTAAATAAACATTGATTTAGAGGTTTGTAATACTTTATTCATATAAAGTTAATGTTTAAATACTTCAACAAAAACTAACAATAAATGAATGCATTGAGAGAAAACATACTTTTAAAACATTTTAATTCATAGATACAAAATAATATTTAATAATCGAAACATGTATTTTTGAAACGAAAAACTTCTTTCGACATCAACACTGGTTATAAGTGCATATTTAAATTTTGCTATGGCAGCTGGATCCATATTTAAATCTTGAACCACCTCTCCATTTAAAATCGACGAAGTTTTATTTAATGTTTGAAACCCCTCATTTTTTGACAGCATTTGAGTTTTCTTTGCACCTATTTGACCAATACGCTCAGGTATACTGTCTATGGTACTTTTGAAATCATAATTTTTTAACAGAACACTAATTAAAACGTGTTGTAATTAATTGTTTTACAATTGTTATGTATAAAATAAAATCTAGTAGATTGGCTCATTTATTTACATAAGTTTGTTATTCCCATAAATATTGCTGAATTATATATTCCTTGGTGTACTAATTTATCGTATCAGTTTAAAAAAAATTAAATAAATTTATATTTTTTGTATTTAATAAACGAAATGTTACAATCATAAATTTAGTCTGAAGGTTACTGCTTAACTTCTGAATTGGATTTTTTTAACTTATTATTGATTCTATAATCACTTCTCGAAGTACGTTTTTTTTGTATAAAGTATAAGTAGTAAAATGTGATCACAAATTAGTTTGCAATAGCAAAATTTAGATAAATGTGTAAATCGTAAGTATGCAATAAATATCCGTTTAAGTTAAGTTTTTAAAATTTTATATCGATGGTCATAACCTATTCTAACTTCACTTAATTCGGATAATCGATATACGATGTAATATAGTATATGTAATATAATGTATAAACATTATATGAATACAGCCTAAACCATTTGAAAACGTTCATTGGTCGAAAGATTTATTTATTAACCGTTACATTGTTTAAAATTAAAATAAGAACTTAAAATAATTCTTTTTTATGAATGATTAAAGTTATTTAATACATCTCTGTAGTTATTTAATACAGTTCTTTTAAAACAACAATAAAATTGATATTTTTTAAAATATGATTCGACATCTTATAATTTCTTTGTCACGACCATTCTCACTTCAAAAATCTTGAGGGGATTTAAAGGGGTTGAACAATCAACCATGCATAACCATGCATTTTCGCACAAGATCATTTAATATTTTTTTGTAATTGTATCTCTTCATATTCTGGCTATTTACTTATTTTTATACAACATATTACTGTAGTATTCTTAACGAACATTTACTGAAATAAACTATTTAATTAATTAAACTGAGAAATAAATTGAGAAACACATTGAACAGTCTGTGGGGAAAATACAGTAACCGCATTAAATAGGTTAGTTTGTTCGATTAGTCAAGTAAAAATTCAACAGCCCTAATAAAATGATCCTTAAATATATAAAATGTATTAGTAAAATGAAATCTATACCCGATTTTGTAATCCACTGGTCCAATACGTCACTATTATTAACAGGAAAATGAAACCCCTCAACTCTAATAACTCTATCGTAACTACTGCATTTATTATAATAGGACTATTTATAAGAAAACCAGAAATCAGAAATAACACAACACGTGACTATTTTACTGATATTGACAAAAAATAAATAAAACTTTTCTTCTTGATAATGGAATTTACTTACCTTTACAAACTATGAATAATCATAAAATTATTTTTTAACGGAACAATTGCGGCACTTTATACATCTAGGGATTTTAATGGCATTGCACTAGTAATTTAACCTAAATGTTCTCAACTTCCGTCAACTGGACAGACTGCTGTCAACATGTGACACCTTGACGTGAACTCTCTGCTCTTGTCACTTTGACAGTTATTGTCAGCGCATGAAGCGCTAACCTCCAACGGTCGACTCTCGTCATTTTGACAGCTGACTGTTTGCAGGGTTAGGCCAATGTGCGTATCTGTTATTTTTACAGAACACTTACCGACGACGCGAGAAACGTCTGCGTTGAACCAATGCAGGTTGAACCAATCGTATTATCGTAATTCTGTGTATAATTAAATGGATAGGTTCAAATCCATTCAATGCATACGGTCCATCCGAAATCCCTAAATGTGCGATTACCTTGAAGCGGTTAAGGCACGCTTTTTTCGATTGTTTCGGTTCACATAAAACATCAAAAATGACCGATTTTCAAAGCATAAAATATCGCTTTGAAAATCGGTCATTTTTGATGTTACTGAAAGTTGAGATCTATATAAACCGATTTTATGCACCCGATGATTGAAATCACACAAATATCCGGCGGCAATTTAATTTCATCGTCGAGATAATTTTTAAAGCAGTAATATATAAATAAGAAATGTGGCGAGATAAAGTATAAGTATAAACTATAAACTGCATATTAACACAAAAAGAGATTTACCAAAAAAAATAAGTATAACCTTAACCATCGCTCAGACTTTGGTTTGTTACTTTAAAAAAGCTGCATTCAGTTTCAAAATTATTGGAAGAATTTGCAATTAGGTCCATTACTTAATTAGGTTTGGCAAAATAATAAAACAAATACATTACAATAGATTTTTAGAGATAGATAAGATTCATTTTAATTGCACTTTTCTGGCTTTCGGAAAATTCATTAACTACATCATCATAATTAATATTTTTAGCGATATTGTATTCCATTGAAATAATAGAAAGATTGGATATTCTTTCTTGTCCGATAGTTGATCTTAAATATTTTTTTTATGAATTTCAACTTAGTTAGAAATATTCGAAGAGCGACATTGATATCTGGGTAAGACTCAATTAACCCAAATCATGAAGAGCCTGCAGAACATTAAGCGGAGGTGCAGTTTCTATATTTTGTATAAGAGTCGTTACTTCTAACTTAAAACTTTCAATTTCACATGTGAATTCGTACTTTTTTTTAATCTTTGCTATATTTAATAGCGAGATCTGGAGCTGATTTTTTGAAAGCAGCAACACTCATATATTGTAATGACGAGCCATAGAGAAAGCAAAAATCGTCACAGATAGTTTTCATTTTTTGATAACGATCTATTTTAGACAATAGTGTCAAGAACACTGTAAATTTGTATTTTAAATAATTCTTCAGGTATAAAGTTACTTCTTTCATCTGGTGTTTCATCTATTTCCATTATCTTAACTCTTCTGTTTCGTTTATTAAGAAATCCCTCTTCTCTATACCCATTTCTTCAGCCAAATTTCGTACTTCCTGGAAATTTTGTTCAAAACCTGTATTTCGAAGCCCTTGTATTACGTAATCCAGCAATTAATTTTGTTCCACAATATATTAACAAATCTTTCTGTTGTAATGCTTTATTTGTTCGATCGATGCATTGTAGAATTTTATTCCATATAGAAAGAGTACAGATAAATCTATAATAAATTTACAAAATCAAACTCTTTGTATTCGATACAGTTTCCAGATTTGAAAAGTCGTTTGCAATCGTTTGCAGTCCTTTATTACTTCAGGCAATTGTAAATACAGCGGCAAACTTTTAAGTGCTAATTTTAAACACTTCATTAAAATGTCCCAACGTGTTGTTGAGGGCGAGAAAAAATTAAATAATCTCTGCACAGTACCAAAAAAGTAATCATTTCTGGAGTTGGAGATGCAGCGTGAGCACCAGCTAAATTTAGATTATTAGCTGCACAACGTACGAATATTGCTAAATTATTAATTTTCAAAATATGTGCACTTCACTCCCTTATATTGCCAGCCATATGGCACTATTGTTAAATCCTTGCCCCCTGCAATCCTGAATATCCAATTTATCAACTTCTAGTTTATTTAAAATTTCAGTCGATAAACCTTCTCCCGTTTTTTCACGTGACTGAATAAAGTTGATGAAGCTTACTTCAATCATACCTTTCCATTACAGTCAACATGGACATATCTTATCATCTTATCATCTGACTCATTTACTCTTTTCTTGAAACATCAGAGGTGTAGTCGAATAAAATGAAGTAGTACTTACTTTGCTTTCTTAATTCTGCATATGATTATTATTTCATTTTGCATAGTAGGTCAGAAATAAAAAACCAAACCTTTTTATGTTGTAACAAATTCAATCAATTTTTTTTAAAATGCCGCAATTTGGATCTCCAACAATTTTAAATGCCTATTTGGAGGAAGTAGACACAGTTTTGCAGAAATTGAAAAAATCGTTCCGAGATTATTGGTGATTTTTGTTTCTAATCGTTGGAACGTTAATGCATTCACTGGTGACCTAATTGAAATGACTTCTTCTTGGCTCACTTTGGCAAATGACAAGTCGGTGATAACCGACTTTTATGAGGGTAATAGTGTCGTCTACTGCTCCCATAAAACATTCTAACAATTACCTTCAATCGTCTCTTATTAGATTCGGTAAGGCAAACGCGTGCGTTCCTATTATCCTCTGCAGCGTTTTCATAAGAACCACTCTATACTGTTGGCACGAGGCACGATACAAGTTGGGTGTGGTGCAGATCCGACACGTAGGGTTCCGAAATGGTCCGTGTCGGATCAGGAGTGTGCCGGCCACTTCAGACCGGTCCATTAGTGCCCTTCGGGTGCCGCATTGTCGCATATTTTTTCGCAGTGCGCTGACGCCCGCCATCGCTGTATTCTCAGAGAAGTTTATAGACAGGCCCGGAGGGCGAATTCGTTACGGTAGGTGCCCTACAGGAGAGGGCCAAACGGGCTTTGAATAGAAAGTGTATTTTGCGACCTTAATAAGCGTGATTTAATGAATGGAGGTATTAACGAATGGGAAAAAGTGCCAGAAGAGATGATTTTATTTCGCTTGGTCATTTAATATTATGAGCTGGAGAATACCGTATAGAATATGCATATGCATATTCTTGTATTTGAAAATCCAAAACATGTATTTCAAACGTTTGAGGAATTGCGAATTGGAAAAACTGTTCCACTACAGGAAGAACATACAATGTTTGGTTACATTCTGTACGCACACACATTTATAAGCAGATATGTTCATTCAACTAGGAATAATTGTGATTTAAATTATTAATTGATTTCATAAGTTGCGCGTTTAGATTGTAGGCGCCTTTACTTTTGCTGTTATTAAAGGAATTTATTAAAGATTAATTATTGATTAATGTGGGCAAGGGATACAACTCATAATATTGATACTCATAATTATCAATTATCAGACTTATTTTATTGAACGGAATCATGGTGTACACTTTGGAGCCAACGGTTGACCACTCGATTCCTAGGACTTTTGCTCCTGGTCTTTACTGATACAAATCCGCACATTTACACCAAGAGGTTGACGCGTATGACGTCGCACTTCTGTCCGAGCGTAATTATTCCACCTCCCCGACTCGAAGTGGGCCATGAACGATGACACTAAACGCAAATCGCAGCAATTAAAGCGGCCTCCGCGATTAGCGTGAGCCTTTGCAGCCCCCTGCATCCGATCGTATGGCGTCTTCCGCTAAATTTAACAGACGAGGTCCGTCATTAGCGATACAGGACCAAAAGGGCGCAGCGACCGTGAACGTAGACGCTTGAAGATCTCAGATGTCGCTGAAGTTTGAGAGATTAATTGCGATGCAAAGTGGCGATATCTCCGAAGGGCCTCTTGAGCGGGGCCGAGCAGGGGATCCTGATATTGGTAATGTTACGAGTTTTGAATGTGGGATGTTATCGGAGACAAGTTTACAATAAAATTTTATTGCGCGGAACTCGGAAACGTGTTATCTCGTGTGAGTTTCAACCGATATCTGAGACGAGTTGCCTACTTGATAATCAATAGCTTTGTACGTTTCGAAAACTAATGGACTTAATAACTCTGACTAAAAGAGGTATTTTTATTCTACTACTATATTTAATTATAGCACTATTTTTACGTGTTACAAAGCCTACTAGATAGTCATCGAAAATATGCTTCCAAAAAATTAAATTTCCTTCCGAAAAGCACGGGAATCATGTCCAATCAGTAAATTAGTGAATTTTGAACAAACTTTGTTTTATAAAAGAAAGTCTAATAAAATACATCTAGCTTTCCTCTGCACTCCCATTCAAATGCACGTTAAACGGTGAAATCAGGAAATGTTAACAATCACCAAAATCACCGCCATTTCCTCGCCACAGATCCTTTATCTCACGGAAAGCTCAATGGCGCAACAACGACTCGGACAACGGCCAAAGCACCTGTTGAGAGCAATTAGCGTGTTCCTTTTGATTACCTTCGCACGCACGTCGACTGTTCGCGTTTGCGTCAACCACGGTTTCATTTCGCTATATCCCAGGTGTTTTAGAAGTACGCGACTTTTCACTGTTAATTAAACCTTGCGTGCGCGCAACGCTATTAATACATTAAACGTCCCCCACTTTACCGAAGTCCCATTGAGATCATGACGCGGCTAACCAGACGCGTCTCGGCGAAGTGGGCCTCTCCATCAATCATTGCCAAACGAACAGGAGAAAAAATAACAATTACACCGGACGGAATCGTTACTGTTACCGCGACGCAACCTAGATGGCGGTATCGCGTGTGTTGGCCGAACTTTGCTCCTGAAATCCGCTTCTCATGTCCGGTCCTCGAAGTTTATTTGTTTTCCCTTTTTCGGTACTTTACGAATTTAGACTGGAGTAGTGATAAAGAGCCTGTTATATTCCACATTCTTTTTTATAGATTTAAATAGAATGCAAATTGATTGATCTTCAATCAGTAAGCTAAAACCATGATTTTCTTTTTCTTTCGGATTTCTACATTTTGCCAACGCTGACAATCAAGTTAGCTACGAAAAACAAAAGTATACATGAAGTAAATGTTCAGTTCGAATTGGACTATTGAAGTAGCAGTCTTGTTACTTTCTCTCCCCTGCAAGGTATAAAGAGAAAGTAATGCATTCGGTCCAAAATTTCGATGGTGAGATTTTGATATATCTTGATGAATTATGGTATTCTAAGACTAATGGTACCATTTTTGACCATTGGTCTGTCCGTC
>JAWQRJ010004737.1:0-10790 GCA_033557515.1 Diorygopyx duplodentatus
AAGTAATACTATTTTCATTTTTTTGCTATTTACTATTTAATGTAAAGTAGAAAAATAATTTTTTTTTATAATTTTTTTATTATTAATAATAAGAGGGTGTCTGAGAGAATGGTAAATATGTGGAATATTGTTTTTCAATTGATCATTAAGTAGTAAGGTTTGTGGGTGTTTTTTCCTCAATGAACCTATTTCATAGCTTTCGAATAATTCTATTAAGTAGGCTTTATTCAGTTGATGAATCATTTTGATCAAATGTGAATTGATAAATATTGATAAATATTGATTGATATTGTGAAATATTGATAATTATGATTGTTAAAATTTATGTGCCTACCGAAGTTTGAATTGCTGCTTGTGAGATGTTCTTTGACTCTAATTTCGATTTTTCTGCCGGTCTCTCCTATGTATGTAGTATTGCAAGTTTCACATGTAAGGGTGTGTACACCAGTTTTTTCTAGTAATTTGGTAGGTGGTTTACTATAGTTAAGTATGTTTTTTAGATTATGGTTTGTTTTAAGGGCAAGTAAAATGTTGAATTTATTAGCAATATTTTTAATTTTGTTACTGATTTTGCCTTGGTAAGTGATGGCTCTATAGATTGGTTTAGGTTTATCTTCTATATGAAGTAGTGTTGTATGGATGTTATATCTATCATAGTATTTTTGAAATATATTGTTAAAATAGTGAATATCGTAACCATTGTTAGAAGCAATTTGTTGTATAATGTTTAACTCTTTTTTCATGTTATTAAAACTGAGAGGAGTATTTTTCAGTCTGTATATATAAGACATTGAAAACGTCTTATATGAAACGTTGATTTTTAATTGTTGGGTCATGAAAAGAATTAAATGGGATAATAGCGTCGGTTTGTGTAGGTTTCCTATAAACGTTACAATTAATTGTATGTGGGGATGTTATTAAAGTGATATCTAAAAAATTTAAGGTGTGATTATTTTCTAATTCTATGGTAAATTTTATTTTAGGATGTAATGTATTTATAGAATTATGAAGTTGATTTATAATATTTATATTTGTAGTGTCGATTATGACTAGAATATCGTCTACATATCTGTTCCATAATATAATTTTGTTAATGAAATTGGTGTTGTGCATAATTTCTTCTAAATGGTTCATGAAAATGTCTCTCATAAGTCCGCTATGTGGGGAGCCCATAGGTAAACCTTCAATCTTTTTGTAATATTTATTGTTAAAAGTGAAGTGATTTTAGTTAATGGAAGCAGTTAAAAGTTTTATTAAGTTATTAGCATCTGTGTTATTGTTTAAGTGATTAATAATAATTAGTGTAGCTATAGAAATTGCTTTTACTAGTAATATAATAATTAGTTCTCTTATATTAGAAATGTGAAATGATATAGTTGTAAATTCAAAAGATAGTACTAAATTGTGGATGTTATCAAATAAATTGTAACGATTTTTTATAGTATATTTAGGTGTAAATTCAAAAGTTTTATTAAGTTATTAGTATGTGTTATTGTTTAAGTAATTATTAATGATTTGTGTAGCTATAGAAATTGTTTCTTTAATAGGTATATTAGTGCATAAGTTGGTAATATCAAATGATAAAGTTGTAAATTCAGAAGGAAGTACTAAATAGTGGATGTTATTAAATATATTACATATAACGATTTTTTATATTATATTTAGGTGTAAATTCAATTATATTTTTGGAAAATTGACTAAGAATTTAGAAACAAAGTATGAATTAGAATTAGTGGGGATTATAATTGGTCTAATTGGAATGCCATTTTGGTGTATTTTGGGAAGTGAATGTAGCTTAGGGGTTATTGGGTTCATAGGTAATGCTTTTTTAGGATTGAAATTATATTTATTAAAAGTTTCCGAAGTATTTTTTATGATTTTTTTGAAATTATTGTGAAAAGTTAGATTAGGGTTTCTCTTTACCTCCCCAAAGTCATTTTCTTGAATGAATTGTTCTGTTTTTTGAATGTAATCTACGCTATTCATTAGGATTATACCAGCGTTTTTATCACCCGTTATAATTATGTTGTTTTCTTCTTTTTTTGTAGGTTCCGTAGTGTGATGTTTTCTTGATCTTCATGTATTTTTGATTTTTTACTTCGATAATGTAGGTTTTCTTCTTTTTTAACGGTTTCTAGTGATTGTAATAATTTATTTCTTGATTACTTCTTCTTCTGGGTGGTTTTTGATGGCTGCTTCAATTTCTATTGTCAACTGTGGAAAGTTGAATTCGAAGCGTTTCTTCTGATTTAGATAGTTTCAGAGATGAAAGATTAGTAAAATGGGCGTGAAATTTGTATAAATTTTCAAATAGTGTATTTGGGATTTGTTTTGATTTTAATATTTCTATTTTCTTTTTGTGTTTGTTAGTTATTTTATGAAGTGTGATTTCATTGAGGAATTTAGCTCAATAAATAGGAATCATTACTCTCCTTCCTTTCTTGAAATTCTTAATTAAATCAGTAATACAGACTTTTCTAAATCACTTTAATATTGACTTTTAAATTTTGGCTAATGAAACCTGTAATAGAAATGACTATTGAAAGAAAGCATTTGAATTTCTTTCAGGTCATAAAGATTCTTATATTTATTTTCCAAAGATTTATATTTATCAATGTGTATTCATTTCACTGATCTGTAGATTATAGCATAAGGGTATTGTTACATCTATGCAGACAGTTTTCTTTTGGACGTTGTCGTGTATTATTGTTATTATTACTATCTCAATACACTCAATCATATATTTTTTTTAATACCCTAATAGGAGTATATGGAATTAAATTCAGATAAGAATCAAGAACTAAAAGCAAACAAGTATTGCCTAATTTGTTTAACAAAAATATAATATCAACTCATATTAAAATATGTAATAAGAAAATATAAAATACTGATTATATACTTTAAATAACGAAGTGCCATTTGTTTGTTAGAATTTTATTATGGAAGCATTTTATAATAATTTCCAATTCCCTATAAAATATGGACTTGTATACATATCTGTATCACAAATCGTGATACAGATATCTCCTCTATAAGATATATTGAAGATGTGTAACCATTAGCACCTTTGTTACTTAAGTATTGAATTATTGTAGTAGTTATATTAACTCGTGTATGCTAGCAAATACAAACTGACAACACAAGGCGAAAGTGCATATTTCAAACATGTTTGCATATTGCTGAAGTTTTCAGGTATATAGTGGATCGCACTTTATAATCTAAATTTAGTTAGATTAGCGCACACTTTATAGAAATAATCCTATCTTTTTTAATATGAATAAAATGAAATAAAAGGCGAAAGATTACTATTTATCAGACAGAATATAAATAAATGGATTTATGTCCAGCTGGATTGCGTATTTCGCTTACTATGCGGCGGCGAGTTGAATAGAATAATAAACTTAACGTGATTTTAACATAGCAGTTACATTGTGGTATTAATTATGTAAGGATTATGTGGAACTTAATTGCCTTAACGTTAAGCGATAAAACGTTCTTGAGATAACAACACTGTTATCTTGAGACAAACATGAACATGAATAATTTCGTATTTCTACTTAGACTTTTAGTTATCTGTATATTAGCAATATCGAAAGGGTTCTTACCGTGATATCACAACTCACTTCTTATGGCAGCATTCAAAGTGTGCTTTGCTTTTATAGTTCCCGTGGATTGGGAGAATGGTATTTTTATAACTCTCCGAATTTGTTAAGGACGTGCCAGATGTAGTTTATTACTTAACCTTTTTTTATGTGTAACACTACTAATTTTTTTTCGGCACTCTCCAAGGTAACGTAAACTAACAGTGGCCTTTACATGCCTTCAACATCCCATCCTGTGTGTTGGGAAATTCGGTTACGTTTTCAAAGCTTCACGTGCGGAAAATGAGTTTACAAGCCAACAACGGCAGATGTGGTTGTTTCATAGTTTATTTATTTATTTAATACTGGTAATACATATTGTATATTCATTTGTGGGGGGTATAAAATATTGGGTTAGTTATATTAACTATTCAATGAGCGAATTAGTATGTGTATTTATTTATTTATTTTCTTTCACTTCTTTTATGGTTAAGGTAGGTTTATTCTTAACCGTCACTTTAACAAATGAAGGATCAGGTAGCTTTTCCAAACTTTCATTATTTATCTCAACCGGTATAGTTTCGGAAATGTCATTTCTTTCTGCAAAATCCAAAACTTCCTTACCGATTTTAGCATCTTCATTCACCGTTTCATCTCCTTCAACGTTCTTTGCGACGCTATAATAATTTTCCATAGCAGAAAATGGATAAGCCGGCATGTTGACTGGAGCAAAATTGTTGTATCCGTAGTAAGATGGAGAGTATTGGTTATACTGGCTATAGGGATATTGGTTGTATGATGGATTGAACGGTCCAACGTTGTATGTATAGTCCATGCTCTGTATGCTGCAGCTAACGTATGGCCAGGTATCCAAGTAGGTGCACTTCGGTTGTGGCTGGGGTATGTAGATTATTTGGTTGTGGCACTCTGCTGGACCAGATGGATTTTCATCGCAGATTTGATGTGTTTGCGTGTGCATTATGGGAGCTTGGCATACATTTCCGCATACCTAAAAATTACAATTGTTTATTATTTCATTACAATCCTCCTGTCTTCAATTATTGAATCAATAATAATTAATATAAACCTAATTTACAAATATTATTTACCCTTATAAACTTGGTCTTTATATAACCAGTCAAATCCATATGTTTATTTGAAGCAATGGAAAAAATTGATTAAAATTAAATCTTAAAACTTTAAAGGCTTAGATTGGGTAATGAAATTTATCTTTTGGTCAAAAATTACTAATTACAAATTAGTGGGTCACACTGAGAGAGATTAGGGTGCCCATGGAGTGTCATTATCGTGATATTTACTGACTTCAAATCCTCTTTGTCGTTTTGAAAATCAAGGATTAATCCATGATTAGAAACGAAATCTTACGAAACCTGAATCGCTTCTTCATATTATTATCAGTTTGAAATTATCTGGAAATACGACTGTTTATGTTGTGATGGCTTGCTTGATGCAATAAGCAGAATTCTTTCCCAAAAACTAATTTAGAGAAACAACATTTCGGTGAATATACCTGTTGTATTTTCAAGTTGAATTTACATTGTACGTTTTTCTCTCTCCACATTTACCTTTTGCCTGTAGTGAAAACATTTCATAAATGGAAATTCATTCTGAGGTACGCACTGCCTTGGACTCATGATTTGACAGCAGTTCTCCTGAACTTCTGGCAACACCTCAACTTCTTCTTTGTCCTTCACACCTTCATCCGCTTGTTCATTTGTCTCTATTGTTTCGGCATCAATTGCAGCAGGTTGATCGCTCTGGACTCCCAAATCTAAATTTTCCAACGTGATATTGTTGACATTCGTCGTGTTAATACTTATTGGCATATCCACGATGTTCGTGTTGTTAATGCGATTGTGAAGGTTTATAACCGTCGTTATATTCGGTAACTGTACACCTTCTTCTTGAATCTGCGTAGCCTTCTTCTCTAGGATATTCTCATTGCAGGACTTCCTGCAGTTCTTCCTGCACTCTCCCGATTTGCATTGAGAATGGCAACTCTTGTAACAGCAATAGGGAGTGTCGCAACTTTCAAACGATGTCCCACAGCAGTCGTTGCACATTTCGCTGCATTCGTTAGATTCGCAATAGGAGCAGTTGCACTCGCTGCAGGGCTCTTCGTTGCATACAGATCTTTTTACTCTTGTTTGCTGCAAGCAGTTCATATAGGCTTCATACTCCGTTTCTGGACATAATTCTGCTGGATGTTCTTCGATCAGGCAACCTTCAGAATTTACTTGAAGGAAAAAAGATTTGGATAAGAGTGTGAAGAGTAAAAAAGCTTGAGGTAGCATCTGAAAATGTTAAAAGCAATTATAATAAGTTAATAGAAAGTTAATTATCTCGAAAACTACATATTTATTTTTTTAAATGGTTCTAATAGAATTTTACAACATCATCGATGATACAAAATTGGAGCCTTCTTCATACACTCGCTCGCAAAGAATGAAATTTTATATGAAATTAACTATATTATGAAAATATTGGGTTTCTCAGAATTCTTAAAATTTGTTTTTTCGTTTGAAACTCAATATATACTTATTGTTATGTGCTAAACTTTTGTCATCTCCAAAAATTGTTTGCTTTAGTTATGAAATAGGCAGTAAAATCTCAGATAAAGTCACAAAAGATACACCTACATGACCTAAATAGATACATACCTTTTGTTTATCGGCGTTTTAGCGTTTCCCATGC
Organism: Diorygopyx duplodentatus; assembly: GCA_033557515.1. Lineage (NCBI taxonomy): Eukaryota > Metazoa > Arthropoda > Insecta > Coleoptera > Scarabaeidae > Diorygopyx > Diorygopyx duplodentatus. The sequence continues at coordinate 6,297 of JAWQRJ010004737.1, forward strand.
ACACTTCATCAGCACTGGTTGTTTTTAATACTGTACCGACTGAGCCAGAATGAACAATGGCTTATATAGAAACACCCATTCATTCATATCCATATCTTGGCATTATCGTATTGTTGGTACAGAGTAATACAAGGTCAGGCGCAAAGGGATGAATTGATAGGTTGTTTAATTTTAAGCTCTTTTCTTGAAGGTCGCGTTGATAATGAGATCGGAATTCCTGGATTGCGTTTGTCATAAATCGTTCTCCAACACGAAAAAAAGTTTAAATTGTACTTTTACGAATTCCTGTTTGCTCGTAACACGGAAAAGATCAGATTAGATTATTTTTGGAAAACTTCTCCAATTTTTTTATCTTATTTATTTTTATTACATCAGTTACTGCTTATACTTTCAGAAACTTAATAATTAATAATACCTACGTTTTAAAACGAATTATATATAGTATATTATACAAAAGGAGATATCGTAAACAATATAGAAAATAATAATTAGTATAATATTATTAAATATTAAAAATATTTCTCGTTTAGCTTGTTGAAGGCTTAATTTTTTTTGCTATCCACGTCACTTTCAGTTTCACCTTTATCTTTATTCTTCACTTCTTCTTTTTCTTTTTGTTCCTGTTTCGCTTTTGTTAGTAATGATTTATCTGCAAAAAAAAACAAAAGAAAACAACTTACGTAGAAGTTAAGACGATTTTAGCAACTTACCATCAATCCCTCGTTTATATTGATAGCTTTCTGCAAATAAGGGTGGTGGTTCAACTTCTAAAACAGAATAAACAGAAATATGAACAGTGATAAGGGCCAAAAACATTTTATAGAATTATTATTATTTTTGTTTCATTTCATAATTATTTTTGTTTGAAGTTTTTTTTTATTCAATGTATATTATTAATATTAAAAAGCTTACCCGGAATAGAAAAGCCGGGGTAAGGTGGTGGTGGTGGCCAATATGCTGAAAAATAATTAATAAAATCTATACTGAGTGCCCCATTTATCTCATTTTTGTCTAGAGTTAGAGAATAACTTTAAATAGGGTTCAGTTTTTCGAAACTGTATAATTTAAATTATTTTCCACTATATTTGATGACTTATCCATTACATAATACACCTTCTCGGAATAGTTTGGCATTTTTTGATAAATTTGAGGTTTGCAGAGATTCGGAAAATTTAAAATATCTCGTTAACTAAATAACAAAATATCTGAGTTTCCACTGTATTATTAAACTTCGAACATACCAGCATCTTCCTGTTAAACTTAATGTTTAGAATGTTAAATATTTACGATAGGCAGGTTGGTTTAAATGGAACACTTGTAGTGTTTAATCTGAAAGCTCTCTCTAGATTATTTAAGTACTTACGGAATGATGGATGTGGTGGTGGTGGGTACGCTGGGTACGGTGGATATTGTGGAACTAAAATTAAAGAAAGTTAATAAAGATTATTTAATTAAGAAAAAAATTGTTTTTAATTTTATTTACAGCAAAGCTCTTAAAAAAATCCGGAAATTCCGGTTCTAGTGTAGAACCAATTAGATCAAATTTGTTTGAATTATGTTAAGTTTTCGTTCAGTTGACTTTATATATTTTAATATTTGCTGAAAGATTGCAGATAGTGAAGTTTGGCAAAATTTCACTTTTAATGTCTTAAAAAGACAAAATGGTCATGGACTTTTATACAATAATAAAGAAGTACTTACCAAATGGATTCATTGGATATTGTGGCATAAAAGAAGATGGAATTTCATTAATATCTAGAAAGTAGGGAGAAGAATAATGTATTGCCTTTCTTTTTTATAACTAAGTTAAACTTACTGATTCCATCTTGTATAATTTCAATTGGTAAGCTGTTACCGTGATCTTCCATGGGTTTAATAGGTGCTAAAAATAAATTTATAAAAACAAAATAGTTAGGGTTAATAAATTATGTAAGTTCCAGTCATATTTTTTAATATTTTATAATCTTGGTTAATCTTTTAAAATCTGCAACATGTTCTGAATCCTGCGATTTGCGATCAATTTTCTTTTGAATCTACTATCGCCATTTTCTTTAAAAGGCGATAGTTTGTTTTAGAACAAAAAAACTGTTTTCATTTTGTCCTAAAAAAAACTAAGGTTATTTTTTATTTATTTTCAAATTTTAATTTGCGTTAATCGTAAAACTCAAAAAGAAAAAAAACATCTGCAGCCAATACAGCAACATCCAAATAAAATCGCTCATTACTTACGTTTTATGTCATTTTGAGCGTTGATGACATCTGAAACAAAATAAAAACAAAACTAATACATGTAAGGTGCAATTAAAAGATCTTACTTGACTCATGGTTACTACTTCTCTTGTTGGGCTCCACAGCAATGGTCATGGAATTTTCATAGTTTGGCGCAAAGACTGCACCACCAATCATAGGTCCCATTCCGTATCCCTGTCCAAAAACAGGTCCCTGCTTGAAGTATTGACCGTCAGCAAAGGCATCTTGGAAACAGTTGGGAGCGCACACTTGTTTCCTGTCCTCTACCACGTTCTGTCCATAGCACCCTTCGCAATTCGGTTGTTGGACACCGCAACTAACGTAAGGCCAAGTTCGCTGATACATGCACCTCGTTTGTGGCTGAGGGATGTAGATTAACTGATTGTGGCAGCTGGGTTGACCTGTGTTAACTTCTTCGCATACTTGATGTTGCTGCGCGTGCATTATCGACGCCTGACACATTGATCCACATTGTTTCCTCCTCAAATGGAAGCATCTAGCGTATGGGTAGTTGGACTGGGGAGTGCACTGACGAGGGCTGACAACTTGACAGCAATTCGGTTGCTGCGGTATCATTGGAGGTTGCGTTGGAGGTGGTAATGGTGGCGGATTTTGATAAATTATCTGCGGTGGTTGCCCACTGCCCTGATGCCATCCTTGCATTTCATTTCCTGCTTCAATGGTGAAGTTATTGTAGTTGGTGCTGTTCACATTAACAGGGATATCAATTTCGTTGGTATTGTTAATCTTGTTGTGAAGGTTTATAACAGTGGTGACATTCACTGCTTGCCCTTGGTGAATCTTTGTACTTGATGCCCCCTGACTTTCAATAACCTTTTTCGTGCAAGAACTCCTGCAACTCTTTTTGCAGGTGCTAGAAGCACATTGGGCATGACAAGTTTTGTAGCAGCAATAACTGCTAGAGCAGGGTTGAACGAAATTTGCGCAGCAGGTATTACATGACGATGAACAATCGTGACTGGAGCAATACTCGCAGTCACATTCGTTGCAGGAGTTAGAGTTACTTTGGCAGTGTCTCTTATATCTTTTTACACAACTGACATCATTCTCTCCTTTAAGGCATTCCTCTAATTCTTTACACTTTTGCCTTTTGCTTTCCGAGTAACTTACGGAAAAGCAAACGAATGTTGATAAGAGAAAAAATTGCAACCACATCTAAAAGTAAAACAGACTAAATGTTATAAATCATATTAGTAAAGAAGAGAGGTAATCAGAATGGGTAATAAATAAAAAAATAAAAATTGAATCAAAAAGAAAAGAAATTCTTGCATTCGAATTTAGGCCGAATTGATCAGTCGATTACTTTCCCTCTTTAGATATATATTCTATCATGATAATAATGATGTTGATGCAGTTCTAGTGAGGCCAGTTGATGTTACAATTCTCCGATTCGGGCTCCCACCTTTCAATTCTTGGATTCGATTCTTCGAATATTTCTTGCATGTTGCCTAAAGACTTGATTCAGAAGTGGCAAGCACGAGGGGATGTATCACCATAATAAAGGTAAGAAAAGCTTTAACCCAAGAGAAATTTTACTGCAACATCCCATACAGAAAATGTGGTCCGGGGATTTTTTCATAATCCCTGGAAAGCTGCTCGTATAATAGGGATCGAGGAACGTTTGATTTTGAGATGTTCTGTCATTTTGGGGTCGGGTGTGTCACATTAACGAAACATTTCAGGTTAATGACGGATTTCCAGGTGTGGTGGAGGGGGAACCCTGTTTCTCTATTGAAGCTAGAAATCAATATTTAACCTGGACCCTGTTTTAGATAATTTCTTGTTTAGTACTAAGGTACCATTGGAAATTTCAGTCTAATTCAGTCTATTTAATGTCATTTTGCATGCACTAAATTTCAAAAACCGACCGCGTGAAAATACACTTCTTATGCGTACGTTTACGAAATAAAAATAGAACTGAAACATAGTTTACTTTAACATTGAATCTACTGTCAATAATTATTGTACAGGGTTGCTTTTATGTATGGAAACGGTCGATTATTTTCTAAAGTAAGATAGCTGGAAAAAAAGTTAAATACAAAATATTTAGGGTTTTTAAAATGTATTGAAGTAAAAAACAATATTTTGTGCAGGATGTGCCAAAAAAGTATGGCAGCAAACAGTTACCTTTTTTAAAATAGAACACCCGGTATATTACTCGATATTTCAATTCCTCTCAAAATTTTATTAATAATTTCTATAAAAACACCATACACCTAAAGT